>AWOL01S0202977.1:0-10303 GCA_000715115.1 Nicotiana otophora
GGTTGTGAAGGTCAAACTCCCCTAACAACAGTTTATTAAACTTTTTGGTTTGCTAAGTCACGTTAAGTTTTCTAATATTCTATATATTTTATTATCTTTTTTTCTTCTTCTTTTGTAATTATTGTTAACTATCTTACTTTATTTATTAACTTTCGGCTTTCTTTTTGTATCTCATATATTAGTTAAGTATTTGTTTTTTTCACACAAAATTAAAATAATATTTTTTTTGCAAATCTTTGCTCTATCATAACTAGAGTACTATATTTTTTCTGTTCAATCGAATTATATATATTATATACTACTGAAGTCTAAAGTTACTCAAACAAACAAAATATTTATTCTATTTCAATGTATAGATAGTAACACGTGAACGTTCAAAGCTATGTGGCGCGTCAAATTGTAGATCTACCTATGGACGTATCATTCAGATGGAAATTGATATCACCACAAGGAATTGGTCTTTTGCAGCGACAGAAGTCGCTACCGCCTACCGAAGCCCATGACTGAATGTTATTGTGACAGGCTTTTTTGGTAAGTCAAAAAGGCAGAAAAACATGACTTTAGTGGCTACTAACAAAAGCCGTTGTTCCTTGTGTGGCATTCTCAAACAAAATGATAAATGAGCTTTTTATCAACTGAGTATATTGTTATTGTTGTTGTTTCCAAACAGATCCTAGATATAAGCTTTTCCTTTAAATGGAAAAAAAAAAAGAGACAGCTATACTACTAATCACTAATCAGAATATATTCACCATTTCATTTTTTTTCATTCAATTGAAGGTCGATTTTTAATTCCAATGAGATGTAAATTACAAAAAAGTCATTCTTATAGAATTTGTAAGTGAAAGACTTTAATCTACGTGAATCAATCAAGATATACACAATGAATAATGATTTTTGATATTCTTAAAGATTCTTTTTCTTGAGAACAACTTTTTGAAAAAAATAAAAAATTAATAGTGCACCAAGAAAACATTTGAAGTTGAATTAATTAATAGGCGCCCGTGCAAAGATTGATGCAACATATGTCAATAAATCATTCGTGTGTAATGTGTACTTAAAGTATATCTTCGTTAAAAACTTAGGATTCTTACAAAAATTCATGTCCAAGCACAACTTTAATTTTTAAATATTATTTTTTACTTAAAAAAAGAATTTCGTTTTTTTAAGAATTTTATCATTCTTGTGTCCAAACGCCCACTTAATTTTGTCGACTGCATGTACTCTCTCGCTTTTTCGAAAAGAAGAAGGAAAAATAAATAGAAAGGGGGAGTTTCCAAAGAACTTTGAGTCCCTGGTTGGGAAATCGAAATTTCTAGTTTAACACGAAACAGTGAATAAATTATAGAGACTGTTTCCGATAGACCATCAGCTCCCTCCCTCCAAAAACTCTTCATTTGCTCTTGGGATGACTCGAACTCACAATCTCTTGGTTGAAAGTGGAGTGTGCTCACCATTAGAGCAACTCACTCTTGTCTGTGAATAAATTATAATGAAGTATTAATGCATTAGGTCTCGATCAATAGCGTGTGCATAATTTTTCATAAACGGTGTCATAATTTGAAGAAATGAATAAATAAATAAACAACTTACTGTAATTGTAAGCGGTGTCATTTTCTATATTTATTTTCAATATTTTTATTTTTTTTGTACATAATTAGTAAAAAGAATTCGACGATGCAGTGTCTCGTGGCATTGCATAGTACAAGGTGTATCCTTGTATGATGTTTTAGCGATTATTTTTAATTAGCGATTATTTTTAATTCAATAATGTTAGTAATTATTCTGTAGCTAGTCACTATACATGTGTATTGCACACATACTTGGTGTGAATTGAACGAATTATTTGAAAATATTTTATGAAAATTATTTTTATTTTAATAATTTATGTAGTAAATTTAAAATTATCAGATATTTTTATATATTTAGCACACAATTCTTCAAAAAAATTGTTAAATGAAGATTGACATTTTTAGTCTTTTGGAGATATAGGAATGAAAATGTTGCTTATATAGCTCCTCGAAGAAAAAAGTATAAGTAACCATGTAAAATCCAAGAACTACTACTGTTAAATTAATATTCTATAACAAATAATTTAATCTATCTATCTATTTATATTATATTAAAAGCACGAAGGCTCTTAGCGAAATGTCGTTCGCCTTTTTTGCCCTTTAAAATTTAATTTCATATTAGGCAAAATAATCATTTAATTATTCTAATATTTATTAAGACTTTAAAATCAACTAAAAATATTGCATATTAAATAATTACCTTATTTGAACTACTAGGTAAGAAATTCTAATATTTAAAAATCAAATATTAATTAAAGATTTACCTTATAGGCCTATAAGATAAACATAGTAATTAAGTAATATATAAAACCTAACATAGAAACTTCCGATAAATTATACTTTCTTTATGGTGTTGAATCAAACGGTAAATAAGGAATTGAAAGAATCAAATCAAATTTGACATTAGTCTTGTTTATTATAGGTCCTCTATAATTTTTCTTCTTTTATTTTTTGGACTATCATTACCATGAATCCATGACAAAGAATAAGTTGATCAAATATTTTATGTAAAAGACTTTATGTGGATTAAGTACGTAATAAATAATAGGAACTAATATTGTGTGTATCTATATCTATCTATACATCTATATCTCTATATTATATTAAAATTACGAAGGCTCTTAGCGAAATATTGTTCGATTTTTTTGCCCCTTTAAAATAGAGTTCACATTAGATAAATAAGTAGTTTGATATTTTTTTTTAAACTATTACCCTAATACTTAGAAATATCCACTTAATTATCCCTAATATTTAGTACGTTGACCTTTTAGTTCCTTTCGGATCTAAAATTATTACGCTTCTCAATTGAAAAGTTTCACCACTTTGTAAGTTTATTTTTGTTTTTTAATAAATTTTTCACTTTCAACTCTATTTTGATAAAAAGAGAAGGAACTGGAATTTTACATCCTGTTGGGGTCACTTAATTTTCTGCCGCCTTTAAATTTATATAAGGAGCACTAGACATGGACGTATCTACAATTCAAGAGTTCTCAAAGCCCTTGTCTTCTTCTTTCCTACAAGTAGCTGTCAAACAAATTTACAGGATTTGCTAATGAATAGGCGACAATTAGTAGATTAGAATAGTCATGAATAGCTAATTAAAAGCTTTAGATTTTTCTTACGAGATACTTAATCTTCTAATAGACTCTATTCTTGAGTCCAATCTTGATTAATATATTCCAACTCGTGTGATCTATATTTTTTTTATCTTTGCTTAATTTCTCTTATGATGTAATAGAATAGTAAGACGAATCTCTATTATGGCTATTTTTTATATTCCCTTGATTCATCGTCTTTTAAACTGTAAAAATATCTAGAGAATGCGTATTTTATCATGTTCTAAATTCTATTAGCGACTATTACATGATATTTTAAGAAAATTACCAAAAATTAACCGAACTGTACCGACATCGAAGAGAAATCGAGATGACCGGGACAGTTTCAAAAAGTCTTATTTTTGTTATACAAAATAGAATAATCAAAAATTGCTATGATATAAATTTAATAAAATAACCATCTGAATCGAACTATTAAATTTATCTTGCTTGCTTGGATTTTTAATAACGTTTTAATTTTTGTATTTTATTGTACAATGCAAATATAAATATAATACTAAGGTGAATTTTTTTTAAAAAAAATAAATTTACTAAGACAGTGTACGCACGCAAAATACATAGCTTGTTACGTATGCAAAGTAGCAGTAAACAACTTTTTAAAGTTTTTAATGATAAGAAATTTCTACTCTTGAATCTTATTATGATGAGTTGGATCTTAATTAAAAATTAAATTCTTGAATCATATTAGGGTAACCGATGAGTGGCATGACATGAACCAACTGGAATAAGAGGATGAACCATCGTGAGTGGATTCAAATTCTTAAATATTATCACATTTTATAATTTTAAGGAACTTCTAATTTTACTCAATGCTTATTTTATAAGTAACTCAAATACATATACTTTAAATATTACTATTTATATTGTTTTTAAAATAATTATTTTCATTAATATTGAGAACACGCGCAACACGCGTACCCTAAGAATCGTAGGCCCTTAACGGAATGTCGTTCGTCTTTTTTACCCTTTTAAAATAAAATTCATACTGGACAAATAGTTATTTAATCATTTCCCTAATATTTAGCATTTTGAAGTCAACTAAAACTTTACTTATTAAAGTTTTCCTTATTTGAACAACTACACAAAAATTTCTAATATTTAGGATATTAAAATCAATTACATTATCANCTATCTATACATCTATATCTCTATATTATATTAAAATTACGAAGGCTCTTAGCGAAATATTGTTCGATTTTTTTGCCCCTTTAAAATAGAGTTCACATTAGATAAATAAGTAGTTTGATATTTTTTTTTAAACTATTACCCTAATACTTAGAAATATCCACTTAATTATCCCTAATATTTAGTACGTTGACCTTTTAGTTCCTTTCGGATCTAAAATTATTACGCTTCTCAATTGAAAAGTTTCACCACTTTGTAAGTTTATTTTTGTTTTTTAATAAATTTTTCACTTTCAACTCTATTTTGATAAAAAGAGAAGGAACTGGAAATTTACATCCTGTTGGGGTCACTTAATTTTCTGTCGCCTTTAAATTTATATAAGGAGTACTAGACATGGACGTATCTACAATTCAAGAGTTCTCAAAGCCCTTGTCTTCTTCTTTCCTACAAGTAGCTGTCAAACAAATTTACAGGATTTGCTAATGAATAGGCGACAATTAGTAGATTAGAATAGTCATGAATAGCTAATTAAAAGCTTTAGATTTTTCTTACGAGATACTTAATCTTCTAATAGACTCTATTCTTGAGTCCAATCTTGATTAATATATTCCAACTCGTGTGATCTATATTTTTTTTATCTTTGCTTAATTTCTCTTATGATGTAATAGAATAGTAAGACGAATCTCTATTATGGCTATTTTTTATATTCCCTTGATTCATCGTCTTTTAAACTGTAAAAATATCTAGAGAATGCGTATTTTATCATGTTCTAAATTCTATTAGCGACTATTACATGATATTTTAAGAAAATTACCAAAAATTAACCGAACTGTACCGACATCGAAGAGAAATCGAGATGACCGGGACAGTTTCAAAAAGTCTTATTTTTGTTATACAAAATAGAATAATCAAAAATTGCTATGATATAAATTTAATAAAATAACCATCTGAATCGAACTATTAAATTTATCTTGCTTGCTTGGATTTTTAATAACGTTTTAATTTTTGTATTTTATTGTACAATGCAAATATAAATATAATACTAAGGTGAATTTTTTAAAAAAAAAAAAAAATTTACTAAGACAGTGTACGCACGCAAAATACATAGCTTGTTACGTATGCAAAGTAGCAGTAAACAACTTTTTAAAGTTTTTAATGATAAAAAATTTCTACTCTTGAATCTTATTATGATGAGTTGGATCTTAATTAAAAATTAAATGCTTGAATCATATTAGGATAACCGATGAGTGGCATGACATGAACCAACTGGAATAAGAGGATGAACCATCGTGAGTGGATTCAAATTCTTAAATATTATCACATTTTATAATTTTAAGGAACTTCTAATTTTACTCAATGCTTATTTTATAAGTAACTCAAATACATATACTTTAAATATTACTATTTATATTGTTTTTAAAATAATTATTTTCATTAATATTGAGAACACGCGCAACACGCGTACCCTAAGAATCGTAGGCCCTTAACGGAATGTCGTTCGTCTTTTTTACCCTTTTAAAATAAAATTCATACTGGACAAATAGTTATTTAATCATTTCCCTAATATTTAGCATTTTGAAGTCAACTAAAACTTTACTTATTAAAGTTTTCCTTATTTGAACAACTACACAAAAATTTCTAATATTTAGGATATTAAAATCAATTACATTATCATATACAATATTATAATATTATAATACTAAAAATATAAATGTTACGTGTTATATTTCCTAAGAGGATGTGCATAGCATTAATGGAAGGAAACGGCCAAACTTATATTTGAAAACTAACAAAGGCAGCAAAATTTTGATATTAAAATAAATAAATAATTAAGCTCTTAATTAACTGATTAAGAAAAATTCAATTCAATTATTTTTCAACTTCATCATATTAGTAAATTTATTTTTCAAATTGACAAATAACTTTGGAAAGAAAACTTTACAATTGTTCTTCAGGTTCAAATAATCTAATTTAAGAGGAGATAAAGAGATATATCAATATGATCTTATCATTTCACTTATTTATATCAAGCATATGCTAATTAATCCAAAGATTAAAAAGACAACTAATAACTTCGATAAGTGGGGACAATGCGAGAAATCATAATATAGCACCAGAGAGTTTATGTAGGACATGATTTTTTTCATTTTAAGCTATCTAAATGGGATTAACATTCATCATTTTTAGGACCTTACATTTTTTCTACATTATTTTTAATAACTCATACACATTGGGTAATATGGGTATGCAATATTTAAAAGTTATATATTCATGAATATAGAGTACACGTCCAAAGCGCGTACCCTAAAACCAGTATTATATTAAAAACACGAAAACTCTTAGCGAAATGTCGTTCGCCTTTTTTACCCTTCAAAATTAAAGTTTACACTAGACAAAATAGTCATTCAATTATTTTTCTAATATTTAGGAATATTCATTTAATTGATTCCCTACTATTTAGGAATAGTCATTTAATTAACTTCCTAATATCTAGGACTTTAAATTAAAATTAACTAAAATTTGACTTATTAGTAAATTTTTCCTTATTTTAATTATGTAGATTAATCCCACCAAAACTTTTTGTCTTGTAAACGTGTGTAGTTAACATTATGACTTAAGGTAATAGTCACTTTTTTTATTTTGACATTTTACTTAAACGAGTAATTAATTAAGGTGACCTTATACCATTCAAACAATTTATTTGTAAATTTTTCCCCTTTATTCAACGTATATAGACATTAGGAATGAGATAAGGATTTCAATGTTAGTTTAATATTGATTTATATCCTTTATTAATTATTTTATATTTTTAGATACAAATTTTGTTCATGTTATTTAATTATTTATTTAATATTAAAAAATTTAAATCAGCTAAATTTTTAATTATTAAATAACTCTTTATTTGAATTAGATAAAGAATTATAATATTTTAAGTTTTGAATCAATTAATATTTTACTTAAATAAATTATTTACTTTTTTGAACTTTGTACCATAATTATAATACATTCCATGTTAAATGTTTTAGTATTTAGGATTTTAAAATTAATTAAAATTTTATTTTTAAAATTTTTTATATAATATTTAAAGCTACACTCAATAATTTTTTATTTGCAAACATCATCTATAAATCTATAGAATTTACTCAATAATTGTAAAATAACATATAATCAATAAATATTTTTCTATTGACGTATGCAAACTTGAAATTACAAGGATAAAATAATAGAAGATGAAATATATTCTAAATGAGTTATTGTTAATTATTTTTCTTTTTCTTTTTACAAATATTCTAACAAATGACAACTCTGTATATTTTTATATATTAGTTTATTATTGTAAATTACTGACTCAACAATAGTCATTTTAAAACTTAATTTTTCACTTATTAAATTTTATAGGAATTACAAGCCAACTCATCGTGATAAAAGTAATTGTTTTACATGTTTGTTCGATATTAAGGCATAAAAATAACAAAAATTTTCATAATATATTCTTACAAAACTTAAGTACTTTCATTGGGTTGGATTTGGGATCAACATATATACTTTTAGAAAGTTATATATTTTATTTTTATTAGAACTCAAAGATACTGTTTAATATAATACTTATGTGAGTTTTTGAATATTATTTACTTATTAATGTGGGGAACACGCACAACGCTCGTACCCGAAGACTAGTTATATTAAAAGCACAAGGGCCCCCAGTAAATGTCGTTCGTCTTTTTTACCCTGTTGAAATAGAGTTTGTACTAGACTAAATAGTCATTTGATTATTCTCCTAGTTAATTTTTAGGATTTTAAAATTAAATTGAATAGGACTTTAAAATTAAATTGAATTTATTACTTATTAAATCTTACCTTATTTGATTTAATTAATAACCTAGTATAGTTAGAACTTTTAATTCATTCAAATTTTAACATATATAAATTTTATAATTAAATTATCATTAAATAAACTCTGTAAGTGTGGGTATGAATTGTCTCTAATTGAACGTTTTTTAAGCTCAAAAGAGATTCTTTAATTGTGCTGAACAATTGTGACGTAAAAAAAAAAACAAAAAACTAAAGAAAGATGAAGCATTTTTCTTTGTCCGCTATCCCAATTGAGTAATTAACATGTACACGCTATGATTAGTCAATGTGAGATTAGTCCATTGGCTATTAATTTTATTATTTGATAAATAATATGCTTAGATATAAATATTAATATAGATTTTAAAATAAGTAGAACAAATAATTATGAAAATGTTTAATAATAGCAAATGGAAAGAGAGAAAGAAAGTGATTGGCAAAAGTCATTTACTAATGTATCGACAAACATAGAGTGCAAATTTTTGATTTTTTATCATTTGAAAATAGAACTTTCGTGGATAAAAAGATAGTTATAATTAAATATTTAAAATATGGTATAAGCTAATATAAGAATTTGAATCCTCAATGAATAAATTATTTCTTTTAATGTTTTTAAAAGATAATTAACTATTTGAATTAACTCTTTTGTTCTGCGGATTTGAATTAACTAATTAACAAAATAATTCAATTTCATTCTTTTTCAAATTCATCATATAGTAAAATCATTTTTCAAGTTACATAAATTATTTTTCATAAAAAGATCATTGAGGATAAAAGAAAACAGAGAATAAAATAAAATAAGTTATAGTATTAAGAATTAAATTTATTAAAACGCAAACTTGAAGAAATGAGGATAAAATGGTAGAAGCCAAAATATATTCAATAAAGAGATTCAAGCGAGACACAATTTAACATATTTGTATCTCATATTATTAGGTATATATAATTACAAAATAATATGCAATTAATTTAACTAAATTCATCATCTTTGCATATTTAGAGGATAATGAATTTAACTACCATGTCAGTGAGATACCATCTAATTTTATTATTTAAATAAATATTTTATTTTATTTTAAAGTTAATATATATTTTTAATTGATAGACGCTACACACGTGCAACAAACGTATATAAAAACTAGTACATAAAAATATAGGGAGTCGTTTGTTATAATTACGTTATAATTAGTTTATGATTAATAATTATTTGTATTTTAGGAATTATGAAGTCCAGAAGTTATAAAGTTAGTTTCACCCTAATAATAATTTCCAAACACATTCTAGAGAAAAGGATTGTTTTTACCGATACTAAACGTAAGTTGCCATATTTTGACTCTCGTTATTGTCACACCTCCTTTTTTCTTTCCGAGGGATAGAGAGTTTTTCAATTAAAGTGACATTATTCGAAATGAGATTATTTATTTAAATCAGAGTCGCCACTTGGAATAATTATTATGGTGTCTCAAATTACCGGTTTATTTTAAAATCTTAATTCGAGAAAATTGACTCTATTTATGGTTCGCGAATACACAAGACCGGGTAAGGAATTCGGTTAACCCGGGAGAAGGTATGAGGCACCCCCGAGTTCCGTGGTTTTAGCACGGTCGCTTTACAATTACACTTGGCTTAATTTCCTGATTATTACATGTGTTAAAACCTTTTATGTTTTACCGCTTCTGTCACGACCCAAACCGATGGGTCGCGATGGACACCCGGTACCTTACTCAACTGAGTACCAACATAACGCATTTTTCTTATTACATCATCATTGATAAGTGTGCCAGAAGGAGAGTCATGAAATAATCAGAATAAACATGAGAAAATACCCGACATAGAACAACCCAACCGAATATAAAAACTCATGTTGTGACATACGGGCATATAAGGCCAATGTGATCCATTATACACTTAAAATATAGGCCGACAAGGCCATACAAGTATCAGTATATATGACATCTATCTACAAACCTTTAAGAGTACATACTTATCCTAAAGGTCGGGACAGGGCTCCGCCATACCAAACAATATACGTCTAAATCATACTGACCAAACAAGCAACTACGAAGCAAATGGAGTGCACCAACATTTTTCGCTGAGCTGATAGCCTACTTGGAGGACTCTCGACCTGTCTATCGGGAC
>AWOL01S0202991.1:0-20809 GCA_000715115.1 Nicotiana otophora
ATTAAATTTGTAAGTTATTTTAAGGATACGCGGATTAATTTGATACAAAGCGATAAATTAAGTCAAATTGAATAAACAAAGATAACATGGATTCAAACCACACGAGGAGGATAATTCCAACCTTAATGAAATATTCACCCTCGATCCGAGCTCGCTATGGCCAGCACTGATGAACAAGAGAAAGAGCTAATAATAGAGAAAACAATAATATATTCCTTTGGAATACGTGTTACCATGGCTGTCATGAATTATCATACACCCTTTATATAGTAGGGGAATCCTATTCTAGGTACAACTCTATAAAAGGTAAAACAATCCTCTGATTAACGGATTGTCGATTCTTCATCGATACATGCCGAGATTCCCGCCGCGATATCCAGTCGGTCACGGATATTAAGGCCTTCAGTTAGACGTGCTTGATTTCCCGACAATGTTCTTCGAAATCGTTCAAGGATAGGACCGATTCCAAACCATGACCCATATACCCTCGAGAGCGGGCGTCATGCCCCCGGATTCTGACTCGATGAGACTTTTGCCTCAATTTCTATCCCTTGTCATCATGTCTCGAGCTTCGCTTATTTTGTAAGAGACGGGGGTGTACCATGAGCCCGATTTTATCTGTATACAGATAGTCCCCTCGTTTCTCGGAGAGTAAATTACGAGAAACAACATGAGCTCCTGATTCTTACTTCGACACATTGCGGCAGAAATGACAAAACACCTGAAATGTCTCGTCAGTCATGTCATAATGGCATTAAATGCATGTCAGCCGTCGGTCGGCTATACCTGGACGTGAAAGGTCGCTGAACTCCTATAAATACCCCATCCTCTGTTCATTTTTCACTTTACACCAAATCTTCTACATTCGTACCTTCAGGATTTCAATACTCTTTAGCGTTTTTACCTCCGTTACTCAAGGTTCTTCAGTACTTTGCAAAACCTTTTACTCATCTCCTACTCAAGCTAACACATCTGATCTTTCAACTTTCAATCTTTCTCCATCTTTTCCAAGCTTTTTCTTCCATAACAAAGGCAAAAACCTCAAAATATGTTCCTCAGAACAATGCTCCTTCTTCCTTGCGACCGACCACTGAGGTCGAGAAGATCGTCCCATATACGATTGTTGATGAACCGGCGTAAGAGCCCCCTTGAAGATGTTCATTCCCGGTGGTTGTTCGGTCTCCGAGGACTTCAAGGTTGAGAAGCCTTCTTCTATATAGGGTCAGCGTGAGGAGGCATCGAGATACATCTGCTCAATTATTGAAAAAGTGCTCCCCACGGTCTGAAAAGACTGCAACGAGGTCGACAAAGACATAGTGGTCCCCGACTCCGAAGAGGCCAATACCACCCATGTCGAGGGATATCTAAGTATTTACACTTATCCCTTTACATTAGGCCCAGTAGACCCGGTCATCTTAAACTTCTATAGGAGGTATAACGTATGCCTTCGCCAGATTCATCCACCACTGTGGAGGATCGTGATCCTCCTCCGATTCTTTGTGAACAAAATAGATGGGTGGTCGTTCACCATCGATCATCTACTCCGCTTATACAGTCCCTAAATATTTTGGGGGGAATGATAAAGCTAGTACGCCGGGACAGCAAAGCTCCCTTCTCAAGCATTGACGAGGATCGGGATCAGGGTTGGCAAGGACGTTTTGTTCGGGTGAGGACTGCCGACTTGGTACCTGCCGAGTGGAGGCCGTTCCCCGAGAGGTGGAACGCATCATGTAAGTATTCCCTTTAAGCGTGGATTTTATGCCTTATCTTCCCTTTTCTTATCGGTGCTTGTTATGTTGTAGCCCTTGCTTGAGTTCTGAATGCTATCCCTCGTCTCAAGGAGTGGGTCGAGGGCATTGTGTCGCAGATGCCCTACTCCAGGTGCTCATTGCACAAACATTCAAAAGGCCGTTGGGAGGCCCATTCCCATGGTAAGGTTCTTTTACCAAACAAGTCGTATTGAACATTTTCTTATAACATCACGTCCTTATCTCTTTTACTTTGTTTTGCAGGTTTGCCTAAGAACGTCAAGCTTAGGCCTCCGGTCGGGGACAAGGACTTTCCTGTTGAGTATCTTTCTCCGGGCAGGCCGGAGAGAGGAAAAAGAGAAGGGCTCTGAGTTCCTCAAGCTCGGAGAAAAAGAAACCAAGGAGAAGGCTGGTGCGCAAGCCAAAGGAAAACACCAGCTCCCGAGCACTAGCTTCGGACTTGCTCTATCGGCTTATTGACGAGTCCAGGGGGGAGAGATTTTTATGGCCCGCGAGCCGTCTCCCCTCGAAGAGCAGGGGACTGTTGAACCAGAGACCTGTGAGGCCTATCTTCTTCAGGTTATGGAGGTCGATGAGCAGGTTGGGGCTGAGGCTTCCCGGGATGCGAGCATTGCCCCGATGGAGGAACTTGGTGTGATAGACATTTCTGAGTCACCTACCGAGTCTATGTACAACGAGGACCAAACGGTGAAAGCACGACCCAATGAGGGGGCCCACAAAGCGGATGATCCCCTATGCTGCTTTTTTGACGGCGTGGATTCCACCGCCATGGAGGACGCCATCGAGTTAGGTAACTTAGAGGTACTGAGGAAAAGTTCATCCTCGAAGACAGGTGGACCTAATTCGAGCCTGAGACTTGTCAACTGGTTCCCTGTCCCGAGTGCGGATCCTAGTCAGAAGCGGTCAATTATCATCACCATTTTGGAGGATGCCCGGGTTCTTTTCGCCCCTGTTGAGGTAGCTAGTTACCTTCGGTGCCTGGTAACTGACGAAGACCAGGCAAAACTGAACGAGGTGGGTGCGCCATGCCTGTTTAACGAGGCACAACAGGTGCTGAACTGGGTATGGTGTTTCCACTCTTTTTCATATTTCAGCTTTAGTTCTTGATGATCCTATTATTTCTTCCCATATTTGTAGGCCTCGGTGCTTCACTATGAGACCTTCCTCCGGTATCGGGATGAGCTGAGCCAACTCGAGGACGAAGTCAAAGAGCTTGCTGAGAAGAGAGACATGTACAAACTTCTCAGCGAGCAGCATGAAGGAGAGGCTAAGAGCCTTCGAGACGAGTTGGACGCGGCTCAGAAAGAGCACGCCAACCTGATGGAATAGGTAAAAATCTTTGAAGTTAGTGATGATTATCTAGACACGGTGACTAATGGTCAGAACCCGCAAGTCCAACAGAAGATTGATCAGATCGATCAACTCCGGGCCAAGATGGATGTAATTAAGATCGAGGCCGAAGGGTAGAAGGCAAGATGGATTACATAGCCTCGAAAAAAGAGACTGCACGAGCATAATTAGCCTCGGCGCAGGATCAACTTTGAGCGATGAGGGATAAAGCTGAGGCTCGATCCCAAAAACTCGAGGAGCTCCAGTCTTAACTAGGCTCAGCTATTGCCGATTGGGATACCTTCGCCAAAGAGCTTTAGGCAGCCAAGTCAGTGGCTGAAATAACTAGGGTCGATGACGGTGAGATGGTGGCCCAGTACAAAGCTGATGCTGAGGCAGCCCAGGACCGCCTGAAAGTTATCGTTGAATATGTGAAGTGGCAGTCCCGAAGGGAGGCCCTCGAGAAGGTTCATGCTCGGGGTTTTGATTTATCGGCCGAGATCAAAAATGTTAAGGGGCTCAAGGCCGAGGCCAAGAAGTTGGCATATATTTCCCGAGGACGAAGAAGACTCTGAGGGTTCCGACGGATCCGGGGGCGGAGAAGACCCCGATGGTCCCGGTGATGAGGCGGGCTCCGGTGAGGATCAAGCTTCTTAGGTGCCTTGTAATTTTTGCTTATGTATTTTTGTATTTTGTTGAGGCCGTTTGGCCTTTGTAAAAATTTACATATATATATATATATAAGGCTTTTTCCCTTCGGTAATTTTCGAGCTTGTTTCTTTTTGCTTTTTTCTTTCTGATTGCAAAGATTTCGGATGCCTTAGAACGTAATAATTAGGTCTTATTCGGAGGTTCAAACATTGTTCATTTTCGATATTATTTTGCTTAAGACTCATGGGGGCTTGGTATGACTAGAAGCTTTCCCCGAAATGTTTACTTAGAATAATTTTTAATTTTTCCGAGGGTAGCCTTCGGACCGGTTTAGAAATTTTGAAGGCCTTGTATTTTGGTTACGGATCTCGGATGTCTCTGAGCCATTCTAGGAAGCCGTGGCCTTTTAAGTTCGGGTGTTTCCCAATGGGCTTATTACCCCGAGCCATCTAGGCTTGTCCGGGACAATAGTCCCCGAATAAAAATGGCTATATCATTTGACATTCGGGCACTGCCTAATAGGTTTTGTGCCCCCGGGCTTCGTAGCCCAAGCTGTCTGAGCTTTCCCATAACGATAGTCCCGGAGCAGGGGTGATCTCTTGAATTCGGACATTGGTGGCCCTTAGGCCCGAGGTCCTTAAGGTATAAAATACCGTATATTTGTAAGAGGCAAAGTATGTATCTGTAAGGTAGACACTTTATTTTATTTTCGTGAAACATACAAGACTGCAAGTGTGTACAAGTTTCATCCGGGCGTAAGTGGCCTATGTGGGCACGGTTTATTTGACTATTTGCCCTTACAACAGATCCTATCCACTAAGCCCAGACTCGTTTGAGCACGAAGTTTCCACCCTTGCTAAAATCAATATCCGAGGGTGATGGACCCCAGTGTTTGAGGCCGATTTTAGAGAGGGATCAGATACTATTGATGCGAACCTTAACGCCGGTTCATAGTCGGTCTCTAATTCTAAGTTAGCACGATCCACTATTTCCTCGTTAAAAACCTTGCCAGAAAATCCATTTGGGACAAAACTGGTTCGGAAGAAACAAAAGTGCAACGCGTGCTTTCAAGCCTAATAGTCGTATCGTTCCTTGGTCGTTACCTGCAAGTGTCAGCCCAATCCGTAATATATTTAAAGAAAGGCCATGAATAGGGTCGTACCTTGCAGCAGTATCGTTTTAAGTGGGTTATGTTCCAGTTGTTCGATAGCCGTTCACCATTCAACGTTTCGAGTTTGTATGATCCTTTGTCGGTGATCTCGATAATTCAATATGGGCCTTCCCAATTCGGTCCCAGCTTCCCTTCGTTCGGGTTCTGAGTGCTCAACGCCACCCTTCTTAACACCAAGTCCCTGAAACTGAAGTGTCAAAGGTTGGTTCTTTGATTGTAATACATTTTGATCTGTTGCTTTTGGGCGGCCATTCGGACTAGGGCGGCCTCGCGCCTTTCGTCCAACAGTTCCAGGTTCGTACTCATGGCCTCGTCATTTGACTCTTCGATCGCATATCAGACCTGGAGACTTTGTTCTCCTACTTCGACCGGTATAATAGCTTCAGCACCGTAGACCAACGAGAACGTAGTGGCCCGGTACTAGATTTTGAGGTCATACGATATGCCCATAGGACTTTGGGCAAGATTTCTTTCCATTTTCCTTTGGCATCGGTCAACCTCTTTTTGAGGTTCTGGAGTATGGTTTTGTTTGTGGACTCTGCTTGCCCGTTTCCACTAGTTTTATTGATAGGATCCTTTTGATTTTGTGGTCATCGAAAAACTTGCTCACTTTGCTGTCGATGAACTGCTTCCCATTGTCGCACACGATCTCGGCCGGCATTCCGAACCGGCATATTATGTGATCCCATATGAAATCAATGACCTCTTTCTCCCTGACTTTCTCAAATGTCTGGGCTTCCTCCTACTTAGAAAAATAATCAGTCATAAATAAGATAAATTAAGCCTTACCGGGTGCCAAGGCAGGGGACCAACAACGTCCATCCCCCATTTCATGAATGGCTAGGGTGAAACGACCGAATGCAGCGGCTCCCAGGGCTGGTGGATCATCGGAGCATTCCTCTGATACTCGTCGCTTTTCGTTCGAACTCCTTTGCATCTTTTTCCATATCGATCCAGTAATAGCCTGCTCTGATTATATTCCGAACCAATGACTCAGCGGCCGAATGGTTCCCGCAGGTGCCCTCGTGGATTTTTCTCAAAACGTACTCGGTGTCTCCTAGCCCCAAATATATGGCAAACGGGCCATCGAATGCTCTTCTGAATAGGGTACCATCTTCGGACAAGCTGAACCAGGCTGCTTTCGTATGCAAAGCTCTAGATTCTTTAGGATCCGAGGGAAATTTTATGGTATTCAGGTAATCTATGCACTTGTTTCTCCAGTCCCAGGTTAAGCATGTCGAGTGTATCTCGGCGTGGTCTTCCTCTACTACTTATTTCATGAGTTGTACGACCGTTCCCGAGTTAAATTCATCGTCGTCAACCGGCGATCCCAAATTAGCAGGAGCATCAACCTCACTGTTTTGATCCCGAGGTACATGTTATAAAGTCCATTCCCAGAACATATGTAGCGTTACATATAGCTTATCCAGGTATCTTCGCATTCATTCCTCTTTGTCTTCGAATGTTCCACTGACTTTATTCACCAAGAGGAGAGAATCGCATTTATCTTCGACTACCTCGGCCCCTAGTCTTTTAGTTAGTTCGAGACATGCAATCATGGCCTTATACTCGGCCTCGTTGTTAGACAATTTTACAATCCTGATAGATTGTCTAACTACATTACCTGTCGGTGGATTCAATATGATGCCAAGTCCGGACCTCTTTATGTTCGAGGCACCGTCCGTAAAGAGGGTTTAGATTCCCGAAGAAGTCCCCAAGTTCAACAACTCTCTTTTGACCTCGGGTATTAGGGCCGGCGTAAATTCGGCCATGAAGTCTGCCAAAATTTGAGATTCGATGGGAGTCCGGGGTCGATATTTGATATCATACCCACTGATTTCCACGGCCCATTTGGCCAGTCATCCCAAGTGCTCGGGTTTATGCATTATTTTCCTCAATGGATAAGTAGTTACAACACATATGGGGTGGCATTGCAAGTATGGTTTTAGCTTCCTAGAGGCGCTTAGAAAAGCAAGCGCCAATATTTCTAGGTGAGGATACTTAGTTTCGGCCTCGCCTAGAGTTCTGCTAAGATAGTAGATAGGAAATTGCGTACATACTTCCTCCCGGACCAGGACTCCACTTATCGCCACCTCGGATACTGCTAAGTATAGGTATAACTATTCGTCTGCCTTCGGAGTGTGAAGAAAATGTGGGCTCGAGAGGTACCGTTTGAGTTCCTATAAGGCTCGTTGGCACTCCGGAGTCCATGAGAAGTTATTCTTCTTTTTCAATAGTGAGAATAACTGATGGCTCTTGTCGGATGACCTCGAGATAAATCGACCCAAAGCGGCTATGCGTACGGTTAACCTTTGTACGGACTTGACATTGTCCACTACGGTAATGTCCTCTATGGCCTTGATTTTTTCAGGATTGATTTCGATCCCCCGGTTGGACACCAAGAATCCGAGAAATTTTCCTGATCCCACGCTAAATGCATATTTTTCTGGGTTCAACTTCATATTGTATTTCTTCAATATGTCGAAGTTTTTCTGCAAATGCTTCAAATGGTCCTCTGCTCGCAAGGACTTAACTAACAAATTGCCAATATAAACCTCCATTGACTTTCCTATCTGTTCTTCAAACATCTGATTTATTAGGCATTCGTAAGTGTTACCGGCATTTTTTAGTCTGAATGACATTACGTTATAGCAGTAGGTACCGTACTTAGTGATGAACGACATTTTTCCTTGATCGCCCGGGTCCATCCCAATTTGGTTATACTTATACCTGGAATAGGCGTCGAGAAAACTGAGGATCTTGTGGCCGGCCGTTGCATCGATCATGTGATCGATTTTGGGCAAAGGGAAAGAGTGCTTGGGACATACCTTATTCAAAACTTTATAGTCTACACACATTCTTAATTTATTCCCTTTTTAGGGATTACGACTATGCTTTCTAACCAATCCGGGTACTTAACCTCCCGAATGGACTCTATTTTAAGGAGTTTAGATACCTCGCCTTTGATGAATGCAAACTTGACTTCGGACTGAGGTCTCCTTTTCTGTTTGATTGGATGGAACTTCGGGTCCAGGCTCAGCTTGTGAGTGGTTATTTTCGGGGGGGTCCCTATCATATCAACGTGGGACCAAGCAAAACAATTCACGTTAGCTATAAAGGATTTAACGAGTTTTTTCCTGAGCTCGGGACTTAACCCCGTGCCCAGGTATACCTTTCGATCGGGAAAATGTTCGAACAATATGACCTGCTCCAGTTCTTCGGTCATCGATTTGGTGGCGTCGGGGTCATCGGGGGTTATAAAAGATCCGGTAACCCTATAGTCGTCATCTTCATCGGTCCCCTACTTCTTTAGCTGGGTCGGGGCCGGTGTTGGTAACTTCTATTTGGCTTCTTCCTTGGAGACCGAACCCAGACCTTTTGTCGTTATAAGTGCAGATATCGGGATCACCTCTTCGACCGTGAACATTTCCTTTGCGGTTGGTAGTTCTTCGTAGATTGTTTTAATCCATCCTGGCATTAGGAATTTCAACACTTGGTGCAGAGTCTAGGGTACTACCCTTATGTTGTGAATCCATGGCCTCCCAAACAGAGCATTGTACCTCATATCTCCTTCGATTACATAGAACTTGGCTTCCTGAATGGTCCCGGCGGTGTTCACCGGTAATATTATCTCCCCTTTAGTGGTCTCACATGCCATGTTGAATCCGTTTAGAACTCGGACAGCAGGCAGGATTTGGAAGCTTAAGTTGTAAGAATTTGCCAAGGTTTGACTTTTGTCTAAACGACCACAGAATGGCATTTTAATGATTCCAGTAGGTTCGTATGGTAATTTTGGACTTAGGCGCATGTCCGGATTTGGATTTAGAGGTCCCAAGATTGATTTGGCTCTAATTGTCAAAAGTTGAAAAGTTGAATGTTTGGAGATTTCATAGGTTTGATCGGGAGTTGATTTTGAGTGTTCAGATTATTGTACCGAAAGTTGGAATAGGTTCGTGACATCATTTTTGGCTTGTGTGCAAAATTGAGGTCATTCTCAGTTGGTTAGACATAGTTCCGTCTGAGTTTTGGAAGTGGAAGTTTGATTATTTCATTAAGCGTGAATTGAGACACGAATTATGATTTTATGTTATTTGGTGTGATTTGAGACCTCGAGTAGGTCCGTGTTAGGTTTTGGGTCTGTTAGTGTGATTGGATTGGGTCCTAGAGGCCTCCGGTGTATTTCAGATGAATTCTAGATCATTTTGGAGCTATTTGGCAGATTAAGTTTGGTGCTTTCGCACCTATAAAGTTTGGTCTGTAGGTGTGAGTGCACAAAAACAGACACGAGGGCACAAAACCAAAGTCTTGGTTGGGAAGTACAGTCCGCATCTCCGGAGGAGTGAGCGCAAAAGTGCTTGCGTAGGTGCAAAGAACTGTCGTAGGAGCCGCTCCGCGGAAGCAAAAAGTTTCTTCGCAGAAGCGGATGGTTGGTGTCGTGCCTCGTTTTCTCGCAAAAGCAGGTTTCAACATGTGAAAACTCTTTTAAATAGGTATTAAAAGAGAAGAATCGTCACCTAATGATTTTAAGGTGCATTAGGGAACCTATTTGCAAATAACTTTGTTTTAACTAGTCTGTGTTATCGAAGATCGGGTAAGGGATCAAATTACCTCGAAGAGAAGGTGTTAGGCACTCTCCGTGGTCCATAACTGTGGTTCCCGGCCAAATTCTATACTATGTGGGATTTATTGAATTATAGTTAGTTATCTTAAGTGGTCACGCAAGTTAATCCATTATTGAATTAAAGGAACAAAGTTCTAGGTAAGTAATTAGTTATTCTAGGTGAAATGAAATAATTAATCGAAGAAATAATACACGAATAATGTAAAAGGAATAATTTTGAAGAACATACTTTATTAATAAACTAATTGTTAGAACTCTTTGGGCTATAAGATATAACATAGTCAAATCTACATTTCAAAAAACTATATATATAGGGAACCATTACACATAATGGGGGTCCTAAACTTTTAAGCCTAAAGGATCACCCGTGCAAAATAAATAATACTTTGCAATCTTTTTAAGTGTAAGGGTTACTCATATTATCCAGCGAGCACAGACTAGCATCTCCAGCTACCCGATTATTGTCTTTAAGTTGTTTACCTAGAGCGTACTATTTAACTCTAGGTCGTACCCTACGTGTGCCTACTCGTACCACGCCTATGGTCCAGAAGGCATTCGACCTCTACGTAGGTAATACTAGACTCGTCCTAGGTTGTTCAAAATTAAAAGACTAGGTGCCACATAATTTAAAAAAATAGAAATCCATATAAAGATGCAATTAGCACCAAAGGGGCTCATGTTTACCTCCACAAATAGACTCGCATGAACGTCAAATAATTAACAACTAACAGTAATAGGCAATGGTAGAATGGATAGGTGAAATGCCTTATGAACATGCTCTTCTAGTTATGAAATTAAGACTGGCAGTTGCGGAGTACTGCATTTTTAATTAGTTAGACCTAAGACATGGTTTCTATATGAATATGCAAATGGCCAATTATAATTAATCGGGTTCAGAATTCATACGTAGATAATCAAAATAGCAGATAATATTTTTAGATAACACAGTTGTTATCTAAACGATCATATTCAAACTATTTTTAGATAACACAGTTGTTAAGCGATACCGGTTCTTGTTTGTGTATACTATAGTCATGATTTCTAGACGTGAAGTATTAAAAACATAGTTGGTAGTACGAGCATTTGTACTAATTAATAGAATCCAATAGGAATGATGCTAAGTGTTTAATCCTAATACATTATTTCTAAGTGAAAGAGCAAATATTCAAACAAGTTAACACAGAGTATGTGCTATGGGCATGCATTTTAATCATATTGCCAGTACTAAATTACTAGTTACTTAAGATCATAAATTCAGGATTTTTTAAGCGGACAAGAACAATTTAAGGTCACATAGGCATGCTATCTATTAGCAAGTAATACACAGAAATAGAATATGAGGGGCAAGTAGCAAATAAAGTCATATAGCTCATATAGGCATGTTCTTTACCCATTTATGCAAGACTTAGACTATCCTAGCCCCCCTTTAAACTATTTACCCCATCATTCATTTTTATTAGTTATTATAGACCAAGTGGAATAGTTACAAGCCCAATTACAAATATAAAATAACCCAGTAATATATTTGGGCCTTCAAATAGACTTAGAGCTTTACGCGAATGGCAGGCCCAAACTCCAGGTACTGATAGTGTACTTCAGATTTGTGTACCAAAACCTCGCTCAGCAAACCAGGCACAAACAATAGGAGCAACTATCTTATCTACTCGTTATTATTAACAAACATCAAAACACAAAGAAAATTGGTGACAACCTATGCAAACCAAGTTATCCAGGCAACTTCAAATTTAGGCAAGAATATGTACACATTGAGTTCTTAGTATTGCAACTATCAAAGAAACTGGACTCTTAAAAAGCATCTTAGAATATGATACCTAGGAGGTAAAAGAGCACATGAACAGGAGCAGAACAACCTTTAGCTTAAAAATCTCAAAACAATCTTAACAAACAGGGGTTCAAAGAAAACATGGTCCAGAACTAATTCTGATGGAATAACTAGATGAAAGTTCATACATGGAAGACTCAGTAGGAAACATCTAAGATAGAACATGGTAAGGAAATACTTCAAATAGAGATTCTCACAGTAAAGGCTCTCGACCTAAAACAACAAAAGCAAAATATGACAAAGAGCTAATTCAGAGTAGACAACAAATAACAATTCATACATCGAAGACTTAATATGAAGATCTAAGGTAAGACATGGTCAAAACTAATCCTATATCCAAATAGATATCCCTACAGGAAATATTAACATGAAATTCAAGGAAACTAGGGCATGATCCAATTCTGATAACAAATAGCAATACCTACAGGTAAGGATTCAGCATAGAAATCTAAGATAGGCATGGTTAAGAAATAGTTCTGAGAAACTAACAAGTAGCAATCCACACATGAAAGAATTATCAAAGTATGTTCAAAACAATTCTGGGCAGATGCTAATATGAGTCTCCACAGGAAAGTTTCTATCACGACCCAAATTCCATTAGAGGTCGTGATGGCTCCTAACACCGCTGTCAGGCCAGCCAACAATAATTGATTAACTTAATTACTCATTTTAGTATTTTTGAAATCATAATTTCCTTCAATTAAATAGTAAATGATAGACTTTACAAAGTAAATGATAGTATTTTCACCACTAAAATACTGAACAACCCATAATCACCCCCAAAATCCAGTGTCACAAGTACATGAGTATCAACTAGGAAATTTATTAGAAATACGACATATGTATGGAAGTACAATTAGACGGGAGAGGGTAGATAACTCTGATGGAGGCTCTGTGTGCTGCGATTTCGTAACATGGGACGCAGCTCACCTAAATCCCCGAAATAGTCGCGCCTCTACGCCCACAAGTCTGCTAGACATATATGCACTTGCACAAAAATGTGCAGTAAGTGTAGTATGAGTACGTAAATCAACGCGTACCCAGTAAGTATCTAGCCTAACCTCGAAGAAGTAGTGATGAAGGGTTGACTCCGACACTTACTATGGGCTAACAATAAATATCGATACTATACTTAAGCATGGATTGTATGAAACAGCTGTAAACTCAATAACAATAAGTGAGTGGACAATTCTTTTATTAATAGGAAATTTTTCCAAATTTATTCTAGTCATTTAATAATTTATATCTCAAGCCAAAGAAGCAATATCAATTATAATTGGTTCCAAAGATTTATAATGCATAAATTATGCCGAGGTCGCAGGGCCCGATCCAACATAATATTTAAACCGTGCACTGCCGAGGGTCGAACGACACGAACCATAGATGCATCTATCTGCTACCGAGACATTCGGCCCGCTCCACAAAAGAGAAAACACATTTACAACAACCAATTCAATATTCATTAAGGGGCAATTATTCAAGGGAATACCAAATTCTCATTAACAGTCAAGAAAATAAAGTTTAACCTTTTACAATTCCTTTATCAAGTTTCAATATGATTTAAGCAATTAAATTAACAAGTAGGGTACAACATTTTAAGTATAACATGGTATGGGTCCTAGACTACTCGGACAGTAACATAATTAGTAGCTATGTACGGACTCTCGTCACCTCATGCATACGTAGCCCACACAAATAGAAGCACATTTTAATTCAATTCGCCTATGGGGTTAATTCCCTCTTACAAGGTTAGAAAAGAGACTTACCTCGCTCCGAAATTCCATAACCGATTCCAAAGCCTTTCCAACAACTCAAACTGATGTCCATCGCTTCAAAACTAGTCAATAAATGTGCAAATCCATAACTATATACTCTAATACTGATTATAATCCAATTTACAACAATTTCCAACTCTGCTCCAAAAGTAGATAAAAATCACCCTCTGGCACACGTGCCCGGATTCCGAAAATTGTCGAAGATAAACATTACCCATAGCCTCACGAACTCAAATATATAGATTATTCTCAATTTCATGCCCAAATTCGTGGTCAAAATTCAAAAATACCAATTTCTAAATTTTCCACGAAAACCCCAAATTTCTACAAATTTTCATGAATTTCCATGTTAAAATCTATGTATAATCCAAATATTTAACTCAAAATACACGGAATCATTTACCTCTTTGATATTCATGGAGCCCCTCTCAAGATGCTCTCAAAAATTGCCTAAGTCCAAGTGGGAAATGAGGGAAATGAGCTAAGTCATGAAATAAAAGCCCTTGCTCCAGTCGCAGATGTCGCATTTGCGGCATCTGGTTCGCAAATGCGATGGTCGCAATTGCGACAAAAGCATCGCAAATGCGAAGGAGAGCCACCCCTGCCAAGGTCGCATTTGCGACCAAAATCTTCACAAATGCGAAGAGGGCAGATTCGCAAAAGCGATAAAAATTTTCGCAAATGCGAACCCCTCAAAAATTTCCCACCCTCGCATTTGCGAGACCTGCAGCCCAGACCCAAAACCCAACAGATCCAGCAACAGCTTTTCATCCAAAAATTGATCTGAAACCACCCCGGAACACACCCGACGCCCCCGGGACCCCGTCGAATCACATCAACATGTCCCAAAACATAAAACGAACTTGCTTGAGGCCTCAAATCAAGTCAAACAACGTCGAAATCATGAGTCACACCCCAATTCGAACTTAATGAACTTTAAAACTTCAAACTTCTACATTCAATACCGAAACCTATCAAATCACGTCCAATTGACCTCAAATTTTGCACACAAGTCACATTTGATATTACGGACCTACTCCAACTTTCGGAATCAGAATCCGGCCCTGATATCAAAAAGTCCACTCCCGGTCAAACTTCTCAAAATCATCCAACTTTCGCCAATTAACACCGAAATGGCCTGCGGACCTCCAAATCAATGTCCGAACATGCACATAAGACCAAAATCACCATACGGAGCCATTCCCATGCTCGAAATCCTAAACGGACGTCGATAACGTTGAAATACACTTCAACCGAAATTCATGAAATTCTTTCAAAATGTCAACCTTCCACAATAGGCGCCGAAATGCTCCCGGGTCGTCCAAAACCCGATCCGGACATAGGCCCAAGTCCAAGATCATACGAACCTGTTGGAACCTTCAAATCCCAATTCCGAGGCCGTTTACTCAAAAGTCAAACATTAGTCAATTCCTCCAACTTAAAGCTTCCGAATTTAGAATTTTCTTTCTAAATCAACTCCGGACTTCCCGAAATTCAATTCCGACCACACGTACAAGTCATAATACCTGAAGTGAAGCTACTCATGGACTCAAACTGTCGAACGACGCACTAGGGCTCAAAACGATCGATCGGGTCATTATGCTCTCCCACTTAAACATACGCTCGTCCTTGAACGTGCTAAGAACTGTTCTGGAGTTGTCTGAAATCACCGTTTAACACCTCGTGCACCTACCCGTGCTACCACACTTAGTTGAGCAAATTAGCTCAAGTCAATATGAAGATATTCCCCTTTATTTAGTCAAGTAAGCCTTAGAGTCAAATTCCAACATCTGAAATTCTCCACCAGGCATGTTTCCAACATACGAACACAGTATCAGTCACTACACACTGCACCAAATATGATTGTATACCCTTACTGAATTCTTACCATGCATCGCGTAACTCATTTGCCCAAGACAATCTTTCAAAAGCACAACAGCTAAAGTTTCCACTGACCCGAAGCATGTAGTGTACCTCATGACCAATTAAGCCTTGCTTTAACTCTCGCAATACAGCCACGACAGAGAAGATGTGTAGAACTCATAACCACCTACCGAATCATAATTTATGAAGTCTCTCCTCCCGACAAGAACCATTACCTTATTTTGGATTGAATAATAATATTTACTCTTTAATATGCCTTATATAAATCTGATCGCACTGATCCCAGATCCAATAATCTCGTTTCACCCAGTACAAGCTGCTCAGGCAATAAGCCACCTCATATACTGCAAAAGCCTCATATGATGCCACATTGTGCTAACAAGCTACAAACTCGAATGTGATACATAAGGAAAACGAACTCTGGAATGAACTACTCAACCCACGTAACTAATTTAATAACCGAAAAGATGTTATGAACCTTCCTCGGAAATGAGACACAAAATACACAAGAATAGCTATGGGAACCTATACTCAACGTCATACTGTTGCGGCGTACAACCAGATCCACACATGATACCATTGTGACGTGCAACTCGATCCAACCATGATACTTGTGGCGGCGTACCACCCGATCCACACATAATAATCTAAAGAAAACACACAACATACCATAACGCTTATACTCACGAAATGCTCGAATATCAACCATAAGCACGCCAAGTGCATAATACAAATCATGGGGAGACGGGTAGCGTCATAAGCTATAAAACGCAAGCACAACTAAGGTGCGATATATGATTTGCATCTCGAGAGCCATCCCGCTCACATAATACCACTGTTATGTGGGACCTCAACACATTGTACAAATAATCAAGCCGTTTCACAACCCACAAAATAGCTGGCGATGAAATTAACACCCCACGCCCGAATACTCTTCTATACAGAATGTTATGCTGAATGAACACACCCAGGTTGGTATAGGGTACACATCCACATTTAGATTCATCCACAGACCTCAAGCTGATTATGATAGTACTGTACTGAGCTAATAACCTTTTAAGGATCCACCCCCAAGAATAGCCATCAAATCCGGAACAAACATCCATAATTCACAACTAATTGAACAGAGTGCCCTTCAGACACAAATTCTCACATTAGTGATAGTACCAAAATCTCCATACTTGGTTCCAATCTTTAATCAATCAAGTGACTACATGTCACACTTATACATTCCTCCCATGGGATACACTCCCATGACCTTCCACGTCAGGTAACAAGTCTACAAATCAAGGATCAAGGATCTGCAAATCAGTACACAAAGCCTCTTACACATGACACTAATCTCAGGTGGCACTGAAGAGAGTACCATCTTACTCTAAATATATGAATTTTTTCCTTCTCATCCAAGCTCGTGACATTCTTGTCGACACCAAACTGCAACCTTGATCCTCAACTTCAAATTCTCAAGCTGCTCACTGCACCTAACATGCCAATATGTGAGAGTATAAGAATTTCATCCTAACTCCTGAACCATTAGTAGGATACACACTTCATCATATAGGAACTTTTCACTTAACTCATTTCAGGAGAACCATAGCAACACGCAACTGAATTCACATAACCGTAGAAATTACAATCCTCTAGTAGTGGTCTAAACCGCCATAACTCTTCCAGGATCCATCTACACATAACAGGCCATAATACTCGAATGCCTCCAAATTAAATCTATTACGACGGCCGTCAAGCCTCGCACGTACCGCCACAAATCACGTGCATAACCTAACACGCTGAAGGAATTGATCATTGCCACCACCATGCCAATTCAACCATTGCTAACCGATCTGACTTCTCCTAATTTACTTTGGACTTGCCTTAGGAATAATAGTAGCTCCATTGCAAACATAACGAACCCAAATCCGCACTCATCCGGAGTGACCTCATTTCACGAGACCACGTTGTCTCAAAAACCACGAACCATCTCGTACCCTCCTTGTGCGCATATTCACATCTTCGACTGATATACCCATTCTGATCATTTCTCTATGAATCCAAAGTTATTTCCTCCCATTCCTCCCAATGTTGCACCGCAGACAATAATAACATAGAACACTCCAAGCCCCTTTCATAATCCACTGCAAAAGCTCGATACTTAACCATACCACGGACTCGAAATCCTTAGGCATCGCACTTTAATTTGTTTTTTGATCCCACTAGGACCGTTGTGCAGAGTCACCCACTCCGACTTGGTCCCGAATATAATCGACTCCAAGGCTCTGCTAGCACATAAACACCCTCTCAAGGAAGCATCCGACTAATCACTTTCCTTGTACATCGCATCTACACGAAGCATAAACTCTGAGTCTTCCCAAAGCCTAAACATGAATCGACAAGGCCAAATATAGCACACATTCCCCCAAATCCTTTGACCAAATTACCACTGATGTTTCCTTTCTTTAGTCGTAATAACCCGCCAATATGCCGATAACTAGAAACCTCACAAGTAGACAACCATGCAATCCAATCATAAATGGTGGGGCTCTCCTACTTAGCTTGAAGCTACAATTGCACAACCCCGGAATCCACCAGAATTCCTTCTTCCTCATTAACACGATCTCGCACAATCGACCCGCCAAATTGCTCAGAATCTTCCTGTCAAACATTTCATGAACATTCTAAATCACTAGCCACACTCACATATTCGACCTCTTACTGTATAGCTAGAAAAATTCTTCGTAAAAGCTTCATCAACCCCACGCAACCACTAGCCTACTCACAGGAGATAACCTACCTGTGGAAAGTCCATCCCAACACCTTCCAACAACGCTGCACTGAGTACAATTACTATGAAATCCTTAAACTATCCTAAGTATGTTCTCATTCATCGGCTGTACAAGTCCGTTCTCATGGACACCAACTAAAGGTGCGACAATACATTCCAATCCAAAGTCAGGTTGTATCCTTCTTCATATCAAGCAACTCCTTTTTGTCGTATCCAACCTTCCTCCGTATAGCAGCCAATATTCCCAATTAAGGTCATAGACCTAGTCACTGTCCACCATGAATCCCAAATCACTCTAAACTTTCCTCAAGGCGTGCAGCTATCCTACCACAGGACCCATATGCCACTATGCCACTCTCCCACTTTGGTCAAACTCTCCCATTTAGGCAATTTCCCGACTTCTGCTTTTCATACTTAACCTACTAGTAATTCAACCACTGCGAGACTCCCTTCTGCCATGTCCTTCCTCATCCTTCGCTGCCCAGTTGTTGCCTTAAATCAAAATCCATCTCTGTAGAACTTGGATTAATAGATCACTACCAACTTTAAACCTCCCCGAAGATCACATTTCTAGAGCCATCAACACTAGGGACACCAATTCGATTCTGAACCACAACACCGCAATCTCTAATGGCCACTTCCCCGGCACCATTCCACCATACCCTTCCCCGAAGGCAAATTGAAGAAAACTATAACACCGGCAAACTTAACACATTCAACAAGGACAACGACTCCATATCATAAATGAAAATTTCGCCATGCTCGAAAATACCAAGTCTTGTTACTCCATTAACCCAACCCTGAACATTCATAGTCTGATTGCCTTTCCTCCACTAGAAATAAAATATTGAACATCTGAATCATGCACTGAGTAAAACCTCCTTTCAAGTCATTCACTGCTCCGACACATAGACAAGCATTTTACCATTACATCAATACTATGTGATAACAACTCATGAATAATCATAACAACCAGTGCCCAACTTCAAAACCATAGGAATTACTGATACTGAGCTGAAACCACAGGACAACCTTCCGCAAGGCGATGACCATAGCCCAAGCAATTATGCTGAGAGAAACATCCTGCACCACATATGTAGTACCATTAAAATTCCTCGATTCCCAATTGATAACAAGTGCATCACATCGCATAAGATTGAATAGGAAAGAAACAAAGGCATAAGCCTCAAAGGAATCAAATCGTACGATGATGAATCAAGAAAAGGAAGTGCTTCTAACAGCCTTGTAGCCTCTCGAAGATAAGTACAGACATCTCTGTACCGATCCGCAAGACTCTACTAGACTTGATCATGACTCGTGAGACTTAAGTGAACCTAGTGCTTTGATACTAAGTTATCACGACCCCAATTCCATTAGAGGTCGTGATGGCGCCTAACACCGATGCCAGGCCAGCCAACAATAATTGATTAACTTAATTACTCATTTCAGTATTTTTGAAATCATAATTTCCTTTAATTAAATAGTAAAAGATAGACTTTACAAAGTAAATGATAGTATTTTCACAACTACAATACTGAACAGATCAAAATCACCCCTAAAACCCGGTGTCACAAGTACATGAGCATCAACTAGGAAATATATTAGAAATACGACATATGTCTACAATTAGACAGGAGAGGGTAGATAACTCTGATGGAGTCTCTGTGTGCTGCGAATTCGTAACATGGGACGCAGCTCACCTAAATCCCCTAAATAGTCGCGCCTCTATGCCCACAAGTCTGCTAGACATATATGCACCTTCACAAAAATGTGCAGTAAGTGTAGTATAAGTACGTAAATCAACGCGTACCCCGTAAGTATCTAGCCTAACCTCGAAGAAGTAGTGATGAGGGGTCGACTATGACACTTATTATGGGCTAACAATAAATATCGATATTATACTTAAACATGGATTGTATGAAACAGCTATAAAGTCAATAATAAGAAGTGAGTGGACAATTCTTTTATTAATAGAACATTTTTCCAAATTTATTCTCGTCATTTAACAATTTATATCTCAAGCCAAAGAAGCAATATCAATTATAATTGGTTCCAAAGATTTATCATGCGCAAATTATGTCGAGGTCGTACGGCCCGATCCAACATGATATTTAAACTGTGCACTGTCGAAGGTCGAACGACACGAATGATAAATGCATCTATTTGCTACCGAGGCATTCGGCCCGGTCCACAAAAGAGAAAATACATTTACAACAACCAATTCAAAATTCATTAAGGGGCAATTATTCAAGGGAATACCAAATTCTCATTAACGGTCAAGAAAATAAAGTTCAACCTTCTATAATTCCTTTATCAAGTTTCAATATGATTTAAGCAATTAAATTAACAAGTAGGGTACAACATTATAAGTATAACATGGTATGGGTCCTAGACTACCCGGACAATAGTGTAATTAGTAGCTACGTACGGACTCTCGTTACCTCATGCGTACGTAGCCCCCACAAATAGAAGCACAATTTGATTCAATTCGCCTATGGGGTTAATTCCCTCTTACAAGGTTAGAATAGAGACTTACCTTGCTCCGTAATTCCATAACCGGTTCCAAAGCCCTTCCAACAGCTCAACCTGATGCCCATCGCTCCAAAACTAGTCAATAAATGTGTAAATCCATAAATATATACTCTAATACTCATTATAATCCAATTTACAATAATTTCCAACTCCGCTCGAAAAGTCGATAAAAATCACCCTCAGGCCCACATGCCCGGATTTCAAAAAATTTCGAAGATAAACATTACTCATAGCCTCACGAACTCAAATATATAGATTATTCTCAATTTCATTCCCAAATTCGTGGTCAAAATCCAAAAAATACCCAATTTCTAGGTTTTCCACCAAAAACCCCATATTTCTACGAATTTTCATGAATTTCCATATAAAAAACTATGTATAATCCAAGTATTTAACCCAAAATACATGGGAATCACTTACTTCTTTGATGTTGATGGAACCCCTCTCAAGATGCT
>AWOL01S0203015.1:780-11501 GCA_000715115.1 Nicotiana otophora
ATATATATATATTCAATTACCGACCAAAGTTGGTCGTTTTTTTTTAATTTTAATAATTAATAAAAAATATAATTTAGTTAAACCGACCAACTTTGGTCGGTAAAATTAAATTAATAAAATATGTTTCCGACCAAAGTTGGTCGGTAAGTAAATAAAATTGTCAGATGGTCGTTTTAAGCTACCGGCCAACGTTGGTCGATAATTTCCGACCAATTTTGATTGGTAAGCCATTCCCGACCATCAAAACACCGTCCGCACTCTAATGGTCACGTTTTGGTCGGTAATTGGCCATAACCGACCAACTTTGATCGGTTTTTAGCGTATTTCTATTAGTGATTGGAAGGGAATTTAGTCACAGCTATTGCAATAGTAGTATATATCCTTGCCCCGTCAGTGTAAATTTTATCAGAGAAATGACAAAGCTTATTTAATTTTCCTTCTTGTTCAATTTTACAATTCTATTTCTATTCTCAGTAGCTATAACGCTACAGAAGAGTGTAGTTTGTCATTTTATTGGTTGTAGATTTGGGTGTCAACTAAAATTAATGATGTTTAGACGAACACTTTGACATACGTACTTTTACAAAGACGTGCGACATACATATCTAATAGGAGTAACTAAATCCTACTAAAAATCTGCTTAATTATTTGGAGGTTTCTTTTTCCCTTCTTTTGTAAGCTGCATATTGGTGCATCTCTTTGTGTGTAATTATAAGTTGAAGCCGGGCGGCGCGGGGAGGGAGCACTCCATCTCTGATATAATAGAAAAAAATATGTTCCTATCACATTTAGTAAAAATAAGAGTTTCTTACATATATGTATAGTCACTCTAGTAATAATTCGACCATTCGGGAAGTTGCGATTTTGGAGGTGAAAATGAAAGGAAAATTTTCTAGAAAAGACGTCAAAGTGTNATTTCCGACCAAAGTTGGTCGGTAAGTAAATAAAATTGTCAGATGGTCGTTTTAAGCTACCGGCCAACGTTGGTCGATAATTTCCGACCAATTTTGATTGGTAAGCCATTCCCGACCATCAAAACACCGTCCGCACTCTAATGGTCACGTTTTGGTCGGTAATTGGCCATAACCGACCAACTTTGATCGGTTTTTAGCGTATTTCTATTAGTGATTGGAAGGGAATTTAGTCACAGCTATTGCAATAGTAGTATATATCCTTGCCCCGTCAGTGTAAATTTTATCAGAGAAATGACAAAGCTTATTTAATTTTCCTTCTTGTTCAATTTTACAATTCTATTTCTATTCTCAGTAGCTATAACGCTACAGAAGAGTGTAGTTTGTCATTTTATTGGTTGTAGATTTGGGTGTCAACTAAAATTAATGATGTTTAGACGAACACTTTGACATACGTACTTTTACAAAGACGTGCGACATACATATCTAATAGGAGTAACTAAATCCTACTAAAAATCTGCTTAATTATTTGGAGGTTTCTTTTTCCCTTCTTTTGTAAGCTGCATATTGGTGCATCTCTTTGTGTGTAATTATAAGTTGAAGCCGGGCGGCGCGGGGAGGGAGCACTCCATCTCTGATATAATAGAAAAAAATATGTTCCTATCACATTTAGTAAAAATAAGAGTTTCTTACATATATGTATAGTCACTAGTAATAATTCGACCATCCGGGAAGTTGCGATTTTGGAGGTGAAAATGAAAGGAAAATTTTCTAGAAAAGACGTCAAAGTGTGACTTATGAAGTCATCTCCTATTTGTGATCTGGTCCCTCTTTTAAATCGTCAAGACTGTAAATATTATCAGTCCAATATGAACGTGCCAAAGGAGCCATAATCAGAATTCTTAGAAATTGACAAGTTTGAATATGGTACCAATATGAGGAAATGTTAAATTGCAAAATCAACAAAGTAGATCTAAAATAACAATGATAGTAGGAGCGAAGTTGACATGATCATGAGATGGCTTCGCCCTAAGGCAAGAACGTGCGTAGATTCATCAAAGTTTGTGAAAAGCACAAAAGATCGTGCTAGTACGAGATTTTTTATTTCCTAATTGTCTGACTTGTTGAATAGAAAAGAACTTAATTCCATTTCAATTTTGCAAGTCCACCCACATGGATAGTCTGTGTGTGTATTTTGATTGAAAAAGGAAGAAACAGATGAGATGCAAGTTTGCATTGGATCTTTCGCCGTAGGAGAAACTACTATTATGAAAGAAGCAACTTGCACCTTGTCTCTCACACGCACACACATCTAAGAATTTGAAAAAGCTTTAATTTCAAACCAAGTCGATTAAACAAATAGTTTAAGTTTAATTTCTATACGCCAGACAGAAATGAAAAAGTATTTTTACATTATCAGATCATTTAAAGATAATTATATATAATTTTTTAAATAAAAGTAGGATAAATAATAGGAGAAGTTACATAATGCAACATATTAAAATACTGTAAAAATTTATTACTGTCGATATATAAGTTAAGTCTAATAAACCAACAAAATATTGCTTTGATTTGAGTTTATCATTATGAGTTTATACTCTATGTACAAGCATTGATTGTGTAATAACAATCAGATCACTTATATCTAATATATCTTTCTAATAAGCATTAATTGATAACTTATTAAATATAATGACTACGTTAGCACAAGTTGAACTACACAAATTAAATAGTACAAAAAATAATGACAAAGTCAGTATATACGCATTAAATCCTATATATATAACTCTCTTGCTTTTTCTCCCAATTTTCCTTGTATGTCTTAAATTCTTTTTTCTATTAGTAATCGCGCCGGCATATCTCCCTAGGTTGCCTGGTTCTTGTTGTCTGTTTGTTTCTCTTCTCTTTTATTTCTCCAGGCGTTATATATACATGTATGTTTAGTCCCCTAATTGTCTACTGCCTGCAGAGTGAATGCATTTCACCTTCATGTTCTCAAAATTTAACTCATGTCCAGTCATGGTTGAATCAAGAGCCACTGCAGCCTTAGAAGACACAAGAGTAGTAGTACTAACTCATAATCATGAAGAACACAGACAACAAGAATTACATGGTCAACAAGAAGACAAGAAAGTAGTAGTATTACAGAAAGAGGAGGAAATATTTGAAGAGTTTTTGCTTTCTCCATTAACTGTCAAATTGCCGAACGTAGAAGTAATAAATAATAGAGTTGAAGAGGAAGAAGATGGATTGAGAACCCCAACATCAAAGGAACACAGTATTCCATTAATGATGTGTCCGGCAGCTCCGCGGAAGCCCAAGTCAGTTGCAGTACTACTCACAAAGAGAAAGAGAAAAATGTTTGTTGATGTTTATAATGAAGTGGAATCACTCTTTCCTCCAGCTCTACTCGCAGACCTTGGTAAAAAGATCAAGAAAACAAGTACGTAGTAGTTTTAATCGAGAAGAAGAAAAAAAAGGAGATCCACGAACTAGTTTAATTTGATTCCATATCTATGCAATGTTTGACAACAATCTGTGTTGTCACTCAAGTGTATCTCATTTAATTCATCTAATTATGATAATTCAGCCTTGTCATAATTTTTTCACATGAATTATATATATTGCAGGTTCAGTTATCATTTTATTAATTATCATTTGTTTACTAAGAAATACTGCAGGAACTTTTTATAAATGCCTTATAAATGATTTGATTGTGTAAACATTGTTTACATTATCGTGAGGACTGTATTGAACTTAAATATTTCTTGTACATTATTTCCGTTAATATGAATGGCTAATCTAAGCAACCTAACCAGATTATCCTAGCTTCCTGGTAATTCAAACAAAAATGGAAGGAGTAAAAAGGAGAAAGAAACATATGATTGGCAACTGAGTTTTCATGTCGGATGAAGATGGAGAAACACAGATCGACAGCAATATAATTGACTTCAGCAAGACGCAAACATGCTGCTTAAACAATAATATAAAGAGGAGTACTCAAGATTACCCATGAAAGGGGTAGTATATATATTCCTCGCCAGGAATGCACAGTAAATAATGGCGTCTCTAACTCCAACTATGTGTTGCCTACATATTTGTTTATTACTATATATATATATATATATATATATATATATATATATATATATTTGGTTGGCCTTACTTACCATGGACTGATCATCATGACTTTTTACCTTTTGTCGCATGGGGGAAACTTATTAGTACTACTTTTAAGTGCTGAGTTCGGCCACCATTTATTAGATTACTCTGTAACTTATTTGACAGAGCTAAACAGATTATAATTACTCGTCCTCTCTTACGCTTTGTGATTTTAAATTACAGCACTGTTAGTTTTATTTAATTTTTAAATCTTGTAATGAAAAAATTAATTCTATTATGTCAAATACATTTGATCAAACTACTATATATATATAAAGAAGTATAATTTTTGCTTAATACGGATAAATATGATTTTAATTGATTTCGGTGGAGTATATATCCTAAATACTAATAATCCACAAGGTGCGCCGGCCGATCGTATTATTAAAAGTGAAATGGATCTTGTGATTGATTACATATGCACTTCATTGATAGTCAATGCTAAAAGAAGGTATAAACAATAATATGTAACCTCTAGACTGGCCGAATGAACACCCAAATGGCAAGTCTCCATTAAACTCGACAGGATTGTGCCCTAATTGCAGGTCACATAAGTTTTTGTTTATCTTTCAATCTCTTCAAGCAATTTTAAGTCTGCTATAAATTATGCCAAGTTTGTTAAATCTGCATCCCGTTAGCATAGATGTTATTAAGGATGGCCATAAAACTTCCTAATTATTGTTTCAACATGGGTTAATATTAGTTTCATGACAACATTGCTCTTACCACTGAGAAAGTATATAGGGGACTTTCAGGAATGGCTATTGTTTAGAGGCTTATTGGTGGGCATAGCTATAATTTTGCTAATTATATTTCGTAACTACTAATTACTTGTCATGGGATGTATGGTATGTATTCAATTTGGTTGTATACATTGTATTCAATTCGGATGTATTCGTTCGTATATATTTTATATTGTATTCAATCTCACTGTATTGAATTCATTTGTATTCAAACAACAAAAAAATCAAAAAATTGGGTGTATACCGCTCTATTCAATTCAATTGTATACATTGTATTCAATTCGGCTATATTCATTCTTAATTATTTTACATTGTATTCAATTTTAGTGTATCCAATTCGATTGTATTCAAACAACAAAAATTACGAAAATAATAATATTCGACTGTATTCAAATCACTGTATTCATTCGTAGCTGCTTTTACAATGTATTCAATTTATTGTATTTAATTTTGTTGTATTCAAACAATAAAAATTCAAAAACAACAGGGAAATACATAAATACAGGCAAAATATAAAAAATAACTGTATTTGCATTGAAAAATATAAAATACACTTAAGTTTGAGGGTATTTGTACAGAATACAATGTATTTGTAACATTATATGTGACTCAATAGCAAAGAAGAGAAGAAAGTTCGCCGGAGATGGCGTTTTTCGACCAAGCAAAACGATGTATACATTGTATTAAAACTAAAAAATTGAGACAAACAAAAATCCGGTCAGATCTGAGAATATATTATCATATTGTATCTACCAAAATTCAGTCAGACGAATAAAAATCTGGCCATAATGTGTATTTCGTTGTATTTAATTCGGCCACAAGGAATAAAATATACTCAAATTTGAGAAATACACTCAGATTTGAGAAAATGCACTCAGATTTGAGAAATCCGGTCAGTTGGCCATGGATTCCAGCCAGAGATTACGGCGGTGATGGGGCAATGACGCGGCCGATCTTGATTGAAGAATTTGAGGTACTAAATTGAGGAATTTTCATAGCGGGTGAAATAAGAGACTACAAAGGAGAGGAAAAAAAAATAAAAAGGAGGTCACACAGTAATGTTCCTATGGGTTAGGCCGGCGGTAGTTCTCCGGCAAAATTATAACACCAGAGAGATAGAGAGTTTAATAGAGATGGGGGGACGGCTAGGCGATAGTACGAAGATTAAAGGAGGAAGAGAGGAAAAAGTTACTTTAGGGTAGAAATCCCTTAGAGAGGTTATTTGCTATAAAATCTAATATGTAGCTATGCATTATAATTAGTTTAAAGTGTATTTATTTATGATAAATATATTATATAATTTAGTTATACCATGTAAAATTTCCAAGTATATATGACATAGATTATTATAATAAAGCAAGTTTTCTACTTTCACATAAAACAAATGAATCTTTACGCAAATAGCCGGTCGAATTTTTGTAACGACCCGGCCGGTCGTTTTGAGAGTTGTAGCCTCATTTTTTCATTTACTGCTCATTTTATACTTTATAGTTGTATGTGACTTGCCGGGATAGTCGGTTCGGTTCCGGTGAGATTTAGGAATGAATTAAGACACTTAGTCTCATGTTGAAAGCTTAAGTTGAAATGATCAACCGGATGTTGATCTTTGAGTAAACGACACCGGAATAGAGTTTTGATGGTTCCGTTAGCTCCGTTGTGTGATTTTGGACTTAGGAGCGTATCCGGATTGTGATCTGGAGGCCCGTAGTGGAATTAGGCTTGAAATGGCAAAAGTTGAATTTTTGGGATGTTTAACCGGGAGTGGACTTTTTGACATCGGGATCAGATTCCGATTCCGAAAGTTGGAGTAGGTCTGTAATTTCAAATGTGACTCGTAGTGAGCGCATGTACCTACTGAGTGTGAGTGCCGAGTATCGAGTACTGAGAGAATAGAAGGGTTGAGTGACTGTGACCCTGAGAGGATGCATTTGATTTCCTTATTGCTGTACTTAGCTGCCATGTATCACTGTCTTGAAATTTCTGAACGATATTACATTTTGTTTCACTTAAACTTGTCATGGAGTAACTGTTTGACCTAAATTTATCGAACTTGAGAGCATGCCTACTTTCCTACGTTGAAATCACTGTAATTGAACTATAATTGTGAAGCCCGTCATTACTTTCAACTTTTTATTTAGTCTTGTTACTTATTGAGTTGGTTGTACTCATGCTATACCCTGCACCTTTGTGCAGACTCGGGTGCTTCCGGCCACAGCGGTTGTTGAGTTGTGGTGTTCGAATTCTCGGAGACTATCAAGGTAGCTGCTTGGCGTTTCGCAGACCTTGTTTCTCCTTCCCTATATTTCCACTTATTCTATTTAGTTTCAGATTATCACATACAATATTTTTCAGACTTGTGATATATAGATGCTCATGTACTCTGTGACACCCTGGTGGTTGGGAACTTCAACGTTATATTTTAGGTTTCTATCCCGTTTATGAAAACTTTTATTGTTTGAACTTATTTAGTTTGTTGTTTGGTAAATGTGTTGGAAATATATTTAAAATGTCGGCTTGCCTAGTATAACGATAAGCGTCATCACGACAGGTTAGGATTTTGGGTCGTGACAAGTTAGTATTAGAGCCTAGGTTACATTGGTCTCACGAGTCATGAGCACGTTTAGTAGAGTTTTGCGGATCGGTATGGAGACGTCTGTACTAATCTTCGAGAGGCTGCCAAACCTTTAGGAAATTGCACATCCTTTTATTTTTGTCGCGCGGATTTGTTGGTTCCGGTAACTAAACTTTTGTATTCTATTCTCTCACAGATGGTGAGGACACGTGCTACTGGACAGGATGGCCAGCCACCAGTACCACCAGCTAAGTCCACGAGAGGCCGAGGTCGCGATAGGGGCCGCGGTAGGGACAGAGGTGCAGCTCGTACAATAGTTAGAGAAGCACCTGCAGATCCACCAGTTTCTCCAGCTCAGGAGCAGGTTCTATATGTAGTTGAGCCAGTGGGGTCAGCTCAGACACTAGTTGTGTCCATTGTGATTCCAGGCCTTCAAGAGGCTTTGGCCCAGATATTGATGGTTTGCACTGGCCTTGCTCAGGTGGTATCCGCTCAGGCCGCGCCAGCCACTTCTCAGGCCGGAGGAGGTACTCATACCCCCGCTGTCTGTACTCAAGAGCAGTCGATGCCGGGACTTCAGACACTGATGGTACTACCAGCCCAGCCGGTTGTAACTACTCAGGCCCCGGTGGTCCCTGTTATGACTGATGATGAGCAGAGGAGACTTGAGAGATTCGTGAGGCTTCGGCCTCCATCATTTAGTAGTGCTGGATCGTAGGATGCCCAGGGCTTCTTGGATAAGTGCCAGTGGATTCTTCGTACAGCAGGTATTCTGGAGACCAGTGGGGTCTCGTCCACTACTTTTTCATTTTCTGGGGCTGCCTTCAGATAGTTGGAGGCTTATGAGAGGCGTAGTCCGGTCGGTGCAGCACCACTTACATGGCAGGAGTTCTACGTTCTCTTTTTGGAGAAGTTCGTACCGCAGGCTCGCAGGGAGAAGCTGCGCAGACAGTTTGAGTAGCTTCGGCAGGATGGCATGTCTGTGACCCAGTACGAGATAAGGTTTTCTGAGTTAGCTCGTCACGCCATTTAGTTGGTTCCCAATGATAGGGAGAAGATCATGAGGTTCATTGATGGCCTCACATATCAGTTGTGGTTGTTTATAACTAGGGAGAGGGTATCTGGTGCCACTTTGACGAGGTGGTTGACATTGCTCGGTAGATAGAGATGGTTCATAGCTAGAAGCGTGGTGAGAGGGAGGCCAAGAGGCCTCGAGGTTCGGGCTATTTCGGAGGTGTACTTTCTGGGGGCAGTCCTACCATATCAAGGGTCTTTTTTATAGGCCCACTCAGACGACTCGTCCAGCTCATCGTGGCGCATCAGCTGGACACAGTTCTTATAGTGCTCATTCAGGCCAGTCTTCATTTAGTGCACTATCAGCGCAGAGGTCTCACCATGCCTCGTCCGCTCAGGTTTCTATAGGTAGTTCCTCGGGTTATCAAGAGCAGCAGTTTTGTCAGAGGAGGGGTTATTTCGAGTGCGGATACTTTGATCATATCAAGATATATTGACCAAGGTTATTGAGTAGGGCTCCACAGTAGAGTTCTCGGCCGATGGCACCAGCGCCAGCAAGTACACCACCCACCCACCCAGCTCGGGGTAGGGCCCAGGCAGCTATAGGTCTCCCTAGAGGTGGAGGCCACTGGGGGGGGNCAGACCAGATGTTGTTGCCTCTGATGCAGTGATCACAAGTATTGTCTCGGTACGCCACAGGGATGCCTCTGCATTATTTGATCATGGTTCCACTTATTCACATGTATCATCGTATTTTTCTCATTATATGTATATGCCCCACGAGTCCTTAGTTTCACCTGTTCATGTATCTACGTTAGTGGGCGATACTATTGTTGTGGACCGTGTATATCGGTCGTGTGTAGTGACTATTGAGGGATTGGAGACTAGAGCTGATCTCTTATTGCTTAGTATCATGGACTTTGATGTGATCTTGGGTATGGATTGGTTGCCTTCGCGTCATGATGTTCTGGATTTTTACACTAAGACCGTGACGTTGGCGATGCCAGGGTTGCCAAGGATCGAGTGGAGAGGTTCTCTAGACTATGTTCCCAGCAGAGTGATTTCATATTTGAAGGCCCAACGGATGGTTGGGAAGGTTGTTTATCTTATTTGGCCTTTTTGAGGGATGTTGGTGCTGATACTCCTGCTATTGATTCTGTTCCAGTGGTGCGAGATTTTTCGCATATAATTCCTACAGACCTATCGGGCATGCCGCCCGACAGGGATATTGATTTTAGTATTGACTTGGTGTCGGGCACTCAGCCCATATCTATTCCACAGTATCGTATGACACTGGCTGAGTTGAAGGAATTGAAGGAGCAGTTTCATGAACTCCTTGACAAGGGGTTTATTAGGCATAGTGTATCACCTTAGGGTGCACCATCTTTGTTTGTGAAGAAGAGAGATGGTTCTATATGTATGTGCATTGATTACAGGCAGTTGAACAAATTTAGAATCAAGAACAAGTATCCTTTGCCGCGCATTGATGATCTATTCGACCAGCTTCAGGGAGCGAAGGTGTTCTCTAAGATTGACTTGAGGTCTGGGTATCACCAGTTAAAGATTCGGGATTCGGATATTTTAAAGACATCATTTAGGACCCGTTATGGTCATTATGAGTTCCTTGTGATGTCTTTTGGGTTGAGCAACGCCCCAGCAGCATTCATGAACCTGATGAACAATGTATTTCAACCTTATCTTGACTCGTTTGTCATAGTGTTCATTGATGATATCCGGGTGTACTCTCGTAGCTAGGAGGAGCATGCCCAGTATTTGAGGATTGTGTTGCTGCTGTTGAGGGAGGAGAAACTTTATGCTAAGTTCTCCAAATGTGAGTTTTGGCTTAGTTCAATGGCATCCTTGGGGCACCTGGTGTCTAGTGGGGGGATTCAAGTGGATCCGAGGAAGATAGAGGCGGTTCAGAGTTGGCCTAGACCGTCCTCAGCTACGGAGATTTAGAGCTTTCTTGGCTTGGCCAATTACTATCATCGCTTCGTGGAGGGTTTCTCGTCTATTATATCGCCTTTGACCAAACTGACCCAGAAAGGTGCTATTTTCAGATGGTCGAATGAGTGTGAGGAGATATTTCAGAAGCTCAAGACTGCCTTGACCACTGCTCTAGTTCTAGTTCTACCTTCAGCTTTTGGTTCTTATACAGTATATTGTTATACTTCTCGGATCGGTATTGGGTGTGTCTTGATGTAGGGAGGTAGAGAGATTGCTTATGCTTCGCTTCAGTTGAAACCCCATGAGAAGAACTGTTACACCCTATATTTTCGTACGTAAAAATACATCGTAAGCAAACTAATGTAGGACCAA
>AWOL01S0203116.1:0-32466 GCA_000715115.1 Nicotiana otophora
TCTGGCTCGATATCTGGGCTCGATCACCGCCGAGAATGTCCAACAGAAGAGGAAAAATTGCAGTAGCTTTTTAACTCAACCGCCCAGAATGTCCAACAGAAGAGGAAAAATTGCAGCAGCTTTTTAACTCAAATTTTTGATCCGTTAGCCGTCCGAAACTCACCCGAGACCCTCGAGACCTCAACCCAAAACACCGACAAGTCCTAAAACATCATACAAACTTATTTGAAACCTCAAATCACATCAAACAATGCTAAAATCACAAATCATGCTCCAATTCAAGCTTAATGAAACTTAAAATTTCCAACTTCTACATTCGATGTCGAAACCTATCAAATCAAGTCCGATTGACCTTATATTTTGCACCCAAGTCATAAATGACATAACGGAGCTGTGAAAATTTTCAGAACTGAATTCCGACCCCGATATCAAAAAGTCAACTCCTCAGTCAAACTTTCAAACTTTAAATTCCTATTTTAGCCATTTCAAGCCTAATTTCACTACGGACTTCCAAATAAAATTNCTCCTAAGTCCAAAATCACCATACGAAGGTAGCTGGAATCACCAAAATTCTATTCCGGGGTCGTTTTCAGATAATTAGACATCCGGTCACTATTCGAACTTAAACATTTTAATTATTTTTCTTCAAAATTCCATATCTCGGGCTAGGGACCTCGGCATTTGATTCCGGACATACATCCAAGTCCCAAATCACGATACGGACCTACAGGAACTGTCAAAATACTGATCCGAGTCTGTCTGCTCAAAATATTGACCAAAGTCAACTCAATTGAGTTTTAAAGCTCTAATCCATATTTTAAATCCATTTTTCACATAAAGACTTTTCATGAAATTTTACGGATTGCACACGCAAGTCGAGGAATGATAAATAGTACTTTTTGAGGTCTTAAAATACATAATTAATTATTAAATTTAAAGATAACATTTTTGGGTCATCACAAATTAAGTCATAATTTCTATGATGTACGCCCACATACCCGTCACCCAGCATGTGCACCATCTCCAAATAATTCATACAACACTATATTCAGGGATTCATACCCTCATAACCAAGTTTAGAAGTGTTACTTACCTCAAACCGTGTAATTCTTTACTCCAAAATGGCTTTGCCTCGCGAATTGGCCTCCGAAAGCTTCGTATCTAGTCACAATTAATTTGATTCAGTCAATACAAATAATAGGAATTAATTCCATATGAAAGTACAAATTTTCTATCAAAATTCGAAATTTAACTCAAATATCGCATGTAGGGCCCACGTCTCAGAACCCGACAAACGTTACAAAATATGAACGCCCATTCAATCACGAGTCCAACCATACCAGTTTTTACCAAATTCTGACATCAACTCAACCCTCAAATCTTCAATCTAAACTTAAGGTTTTTCACAATTTTCCCAACTTAAAACACCAATTAAATGCTAAAAATAGCAATAGATTCGGGTAATTTGACCAAAATTGAGTTAAGAACACTTACCCCGTTGTTTTCTTTGAAAATCTACTGAAAATCGCCTCTTCCCGAGCTCCAAATCGTTAAAAATGGAAAATGGATTCGTCCCATTTTCAGAACTTAAACTCTCTGCCCAGTCATTTTGTCTACGCGATCGCGGACCTTCTCACGCGATCGCGAAGCACAAATACCCCACTGACCATTTTAATCTTACGCGATCGCGGATAAACGCACGCTATCGCGAAGCACAGCTTCACAGACCTACGCGATCGCGGCCTCGTCCAAGCGATTGCGAAGCACAAATGTGTGACCTCCACTTCTGCTCCAATTCCTCTACGCGAACGCGACTTTAGCCACGTGTTCGCGAATCACAAAATACCATAGCTACGCGATCACATCCCTCTTCGTGCGATCGCATAGAACAAAATCATCACTACTGCCCCAAACATGTCTACGTAATCACGGACAAATTCATGTGATCGCGCACAAGGAAACCAGATACATACATCAGAAAATTTCCACCAAAGTTCCAAGTCTAAAATTCAATTCGTTAACCATCTGAAACTCATCCGAAGCCCCCGGAACCTCAACCAAACATACCAACAAATCCTAAAATATTATACGAACTTAGTAAAAACCTCAAATCACATCATACAACGCTAAAACCACGAATCATACTCCAATTCAAGCTTAATGAAAGTAAAAATTTTTAACTTCTACATTCGTTGCTGAAACCTATCAAATTAAGTCCGATTAACCTCAAATTTTGCACACAGGTCATAAATGACATAGCGGACCTATTTCAATTTCCAGAATCGGATTACGACCTCGATATCAAAAAGTCAACTCACCGGTCAAACTTCCAAACTTAAATTTCTATTTTAGCCATTTCAAGCCTAATTTAATTACAGAGTTCCAAATAATTTTTCGGACATGCTCCTAAGTCCAAAATCACCATACGGAACTATTAAAATTATTATAACACTATTTCGGGGTCGTTTACATGTAAGTCAATATCCGGTCAACTATTTTAACTTAAGCTTAAACCTTGGAACTAAGTGTTTTTATTCATTCCAAAATCTCACCGGACCTGAACCAATTACCCCGTTAAGTCATATAACAACTGTAAAGTATAAATTGAGCAGTAAATAGAGGAACGGGGCTGTAATAGTTAAAACGACCGGACGAGTCGTTACACTAAGATATTTCTAGGCTTGATAAATGGTATCAAACTTATAATCTTATGCACTAGGGCATTTTGTCCTATTTTTCTCTTGAATTCGATTAATCATTAAAAGATGGAGGATGACCCTTTCAAACCATCATCTGGTTTGCCAAGTTCAAGTGGAACTAAATCTAATAATTAGCAGAAGACGAAGAAGGTATGTAGGATTGAATTATTAGAGTTTCACAATTTTGTGTATTTGTTGTTTAGTGACTTCAAAAAAAGAAAGCCTTTTGGAACTCTCCTCCTTGTTTGCTTTTTCTTAGGACTTTCTTGAGATTACAACAACAACAACAACCCAGTAAAATCCCACTAATGGGGTCTGGGGAGGGTAGTGTGTACGCAGACCTTACCCCTATCCTGAAGAAGTAGAGAGGTTGTTTCCGAAAGATCCTCGGCTTAAAAAAATAAAAAGACAACATGACAAAAAGGAAACAATATTAGTATCACAACAACAATCATAGGATAAATAGGAACGCCATGAAATCCAAAAGAAAGATGCAAAGCAAAGGGAGACAATATTAGTAAATATTAGTATCACCACAACAATCATAAGAAAAATAGGAACACCATAGGACTTTCTTGAGATTGATTTGTCAAAATTAATCCCTTTATGTAATGAACATATTTCCATTTTCATCTTTAATTTGAAGTTCTTTTCATTAGAAAAAAAAAAGGGTATGTGGTCTAAGTTTGAATTGTTCCTTAGTTGAAATTAGGGATCGTTCTATTAATAGTCGGTCGAATTTACTATTTACTTTTTCTAAAAGTATACATAAATTATATAAAAATTATATATGACTATACACATTATATATGGATTATACATATGTTACACATACGCCGGCTATTATAAGTTGAAGTGCTTGGATAGGCTACTATATTTAAGTTAATTCTTCTTGAAAAAATTAAGTTCCTCACACCCCTTACGTTAAAAGTAGATGAGTGTTTGCCCGTGTTTAGCGCAGGCTCAATCCCTTGAATTTTGAAAGTAGCTCATTCTTCTGATTGTTGCAAATCAAAGATGCGTTATGATAATTATATTTGTTTTTTTAATTATATTTGTTCGGATTATCGATTTGGTGTGATTTGTCAAATTTGTTTTATACCCTTATTAGTTTATTTTATGTTTCTGAAATATTTTCAATCTCCTTTAGCTTCTTATTACTTTAAGAAAAGAAATTAACATAATTTGTTTTCGTCCATTCTGCTCATATGTCATAATTCTTTTTAATAAATCTACAAAATGTTTGGTGTGATATGATTGTCTTATGAAGTGTTAGGAGAAAACTGATAATGATTTACGATAAAGTTACGGGATATATATATATAGTTCCTACTGCATTAAACTAAACTTGATTATGTTCCTCAAAATTGTTTTTAATAGATTATTCAGAATTTGATATTAGTTTATTCAGCTTTTTCTCTAAATATCCCATTGTGTTAGTCAATTAGTTCATTGTGTTTGACCTTGACAAAGTACTCACATGGAAAATAGCAGTTCAAGTAATACTTTATTTTCTTAAGAATGAAGTTTGAAAATGGCAAAAACGGTGCATTTTTGTAATTTGTGTTGAATGAAAAACTAAAAATAACGAATTGTCAAGTTATAAAGTGCTAGACCACTATAAAATATTTGTATTATTGTCTTAAGTATTGTTTATGTTTAAAATAAAATGACCTTAAACCAATGATAAAATATCATGCATCTTTTGTAAACCTTTTTATCACCTCACTATGATTTTAATGACCGTATATCACTTCATTTATTACTTACGAGAAAATATCATGTGCGAATAAATTCTTATCCTACTAATAGAGTACAAAACTGTGGGGGGGGGGGGGGGGAGGACTGATAGTAGTGAGAAAATATGTGCCTAATTCAACCTACAGTATTTTAGCATTAAATTCATTGTATTATTAAAATTATGGATCAATATCTACTAGTTTTTATTGTTTTGGTGGATTATTACACATAAATATATGTTCCCGTCGAAAGTACTGGGTTCAATTGAACCCGGCACTCCTATGCTATATCTGCCCCTGCAATTAAAGACGGAATCGGATTTTAACTTTATGAGTTCTGAATTTTAAGATAATGACTTCAAGTGTTAATAATTGATTTCTTAATTTAATTTTTGTACATATTTAATATATTTTTTAACACAAATATATTATCTGAGCAAAAACTATTGAATTCATCTGAAGCCGTATATTGCCTACTAGCTCCGCCCTTGGCTACATTAAGGTGTTTTTTGGCGACAACATTGCTCTATTAAGTACACTTCATGCCACATACTGCAAAAGTAGGACGTGTTTGGAACTTAGAGTGCAAGCTTTCTTGTTTTTGTCATCATTTTGGGTTCACAATAAAGCACTGAAACCTGCAGAACAAGAAAAAAATACAATAGAGTAAACCAAAATGACCATAATACCCTCGAAATGAATTTTATGACTCTAATAGCCTGTTTGGCCAAGTTGGAAAAATCAACTTATTTTGAGAAGTGTTTTTTTCAAAAATATTTTTGGTGAGAAACAGTTTGTGTTTGGATAATTAATTTGAAAAACACTTCGAAGCGGCAATTAGTGCTTGACTAGGCTTTTAAAAAATGCTTCTAAGTATATTTTTCTCAAAAATACTTATGGAAAGAAATTACTTTTTTCTGCTTCTACTCAAAAATACTTTTTTTCTTTGAAAAGCTTAGTTAAACACTTCAACTTTGAAAAAAAATATTTTTTTTTGTTGAAAAAAGAATATTTTTCAAATTGAAGAAGCTTGGTCAAACATGTTAAAGTGGGCATGTTACATACTTTACTAATAGAGGCATAGTAAGAATTGTTTGTTGGATTGGTTTGCTCCTTTACCTTCTTATGGTCTGATAGAAACAAGAAAGGTCAACTGGATAGGAAGCTAAAGGACGAGGCTGAGAATTTGAGACTGACGAAGAAAAATACTTCAATTATAAACATCCCAATAGACCTCCTCACATCAGACTTTCGAGAAGAAAAAATTATTTTAACTTTCTATCGACCCTTTCTGACATGTTGCCTGGTTGTTCTCCCTTATAGATGGTACAAAAGCTCATTAACTCATAAAAATGCATGGTCTTTTTCTATTTGAGTTTAAGTTATATGGACCGATAATGTTAATAATTTTTTTAATGTTAGTATATTTTGGCCTATTATAAAAGATCTTTCCATTTTCTTAAGGTTATCAACGTATGTTTCTATAGAGAATCGATCATCTTAATGACCTTTAAAGTGGTCTGATAGCAAATAAATCTTTTTTATATCACTAATGCATGTAACTTAACTTGTACTCTTTTCTGTTTATTTTATCGTTTAAGTGGAAAAACAAGGTGATTTATGTTTGATATCCCTACTTGGGATTATAGTAGACTGGACACCTAAACTGCACCGCAAGTTTGTTGAAGCAGTAGAGCTACTTGGCATAGATCAAGTCGTTCCTTCGCGAATACTAGTACTAGAGCTTATGAGAGTGGAAGGCTTGACAAAGACAAAATGTTGCTAGCCATCTCTGGATTGGTTGAGTGATATTTGTCTTTAATAATCACTGCATTTTATGTTTCTTAGTTTGATTAGACATAAGTTTAAAAATAAAAATATAATTTCTGAATCTTATGATCTTAAACTAAAGTGTATATAACATATCAAAAGTACCTTTGAATCATATAGGCTTAAACATATTATATTATTCTTATAAGAGAATGTTACTAAAGATAAAATGAAAATATTAATACTAAAAACTTACTAAATTATCAAAAATTACATATTTTAATAGACTAAAAAGAAAAATCAAGACGCATAAATTAAAATTGTAAGGAGTAGTTTCAAATGGACACTTTGTTAATTGACTTTAACTTTTATACACTATCTTTGTGTAATAAAAAAAACTATTGAACCATGTAAATGATAACTATAGGAATCATTTAACAAAGTGGATTAATAATCTGAAAAATAAGACTTAACTATTGAAAATATGTTAAAAGACACAAGTAGTGTAATTCTTTTTGCATTATCAAGGATCTTTTGGTTACAAGGATTAAAAAAGCAATTCCAGTATAAGATTCGAAATTAATTTATCTCGATTTTGGTTGTACTTTGTTTTCGGTATAAGTAATTCAAGTATAACATATTAACTACTGCAGATATGTTAAAATACTCTGTATACGGGTGAAACCGTGCCTTTTGGACGCCTCGGTTCTCGATGAAGTAAACGGAGCAGAGATGTGGCTGTAAGGAACCGGAGTCGGGGCAAGGAGCCCCTCGAGTCGGGGTCCGGGCAATACACCTTCCCTCGGAAGAATCGGGGCCATGTCCCCCAAGTCCGATTCGAACCCCACAACTTCGGAGAGCATTACTAAATAATCGAGCATGACAAACAAATGTCTGTGATATCCGTGTCCAGCCGGAATACGGTGTGAATCTCGACATGTATCGGCAAAAAAATAATGATTAGTATAATGGAAGATTTTTAACTCTTTTGGAATTGTGCTTAGAGTAAAACTCCCCCACTATATAAAGGGGAGTCTAACTATTCATTAGGCATCATTGTAACACGCATATGACGACAATATACTCTTATTTTCTCTCTTATTCAAAGTTCTTACTTTTGTTCATCAGTTCTTCAATATCGTGTGCCCGGGATCGAAGGCAAGCATTTCATTAAAGTTGTTACTGAGTCGGGGATCACTCCCCTTAATTGGTTTGATAATTTATTACGTCCTTTATCTATTTAATCTAATGCAATTTATCATTTATATTAAATTAATCCGCATATCCTTAAAATCACATATAAATTTAATTGTTATCCATTTTTTAGGGTAAACAGTTTGGCGTCCACCGTGGGGCTAAGGATAATAGTGGCAATTTGATTCAAATTTCCATAACACACTCTATTTTACACTTGTTCTTTGAGTTCCTAATTTCAAGTCAAATTAAAAATGTCAAATTCCCAATCTGCCCATTTGAACATTGTTGTTGAATCCGACCACCATAACGAGAATAACAATGTGGTGCCCAACAATGAGGTGCCTCCGGTTGACCCCAATGGAGTTCTAGTCGCGAACCCGATCGATGCTAACTCACATGTGGCTATCGAAGCAAACTTGCCAACCGACCCCGAAAATATCATTCGCCGGGGAGCCCGATTGATAGCCCGGAGTACACACGACGTGAAGGCGATGGGATCAACTTGCGAATGATCTTCGAAATGTTATGTAACGATCCGACCGGTTGTTTTGAGCTCTAGTGCATCGTTCGGCAGTTTGAGGCCTGGAGTAGTTTCACTTCAGGTATTATGACTTGTACGTGTGGTCGGAATTGAAATCCAGGCAGTTCGGAGTTGATTTAGAGAAAAAAATTCTAATTCTAGAAGCTTTAAGTTGGATGAGTTGGCTAAGGTTTGATTTTTGAGTAAACGACCTCGGAATCAGGATTGGAAGGTTCCAACAGGTTCGTATAATGATTTTGTACTTAGGCATATATTCGGATCGGGTTTTGGATGACCCGGGAATATTTCAGCGCCTATTGTGAAAGTTGGCATTTTTGAATGATTTCATAAATTTGGGTTGAAGTGCATTTCAATGTTATTGATGTCCCTTTGAGATTTTGAGTCTGTGAATAGCTCCGTATGGTGATTTTGCTATTAGGAGCGCATCCAGGTGTGGATTTGGAGGTCCGTAGATCATTTCGGAGTCATTTGGCGAAAGTTAGAAATTTGAAGGGTTTTTGAGAAGTTTGACCGGAAGTGGACTTTTTGATATCGGGTTCGGATTCTGATTCCGGGAGTTGGAGTAGGTTTGTAATGTTAATTATGACTTGTGTGCAAAATCTGAGGTCAATCGGACGTGATTTGATAGGTTTCAGCATCGATTGTTGAAGTTTGAAGTTTCAAAGTTCATTAAGTTTGAATTGGAGGGTGATTCATAGTTTCGATGTTGTTTGGTATGATTTGAGGCCTCGACTAAGTTCGTAATGTGTTTTGGGACGTGTTGGTATATTTGGTTGAGGTCCTGAGGGCCTCGGGTGGATTATGGATGGTTAACGGATCAAGTTTGGACTTGGAAGGAAAGCTGAAGCTTCTGTCTTCTGGTGTAACCGCGCCTGCGAGGTTTTGGCTGAAGGTGCGGAGCCGCAGAAGCGGCCAAGAGGGTCGCAGAAGCGGTTCCGACAGGGGAGGGCTGGGACCGCAGATACTGTCGAGTTCCGCAGAAGCGGGACCGCACTTGCGCACGTGGAGCTGCAGATGCGAAGTCGAGGGGCCTGAAGGAGGACCGCAGAAGCGATATTTTGGCCGCACCTGCAGGACCGCAGGTGCGATAGGTCGCTAGGCAGTGTGCTCTTTTAAGAACGGGATTTGGCCCATTTTCTTTCATTCTCTCTTGGTTTGGGTGATTCTTGGAGAGGTTCAAGTGGAGGTTTTTATCATCAATGGCAAGTTAAGTTATCCCCACTTATTTTGAGTTAAATACATGGTTTTTATATGGATTCAAGCATGGAAATTGGTTGAATTTGTGGGATTTTTGGTAGAAAACTTAGAATTGGTATTTTGGATTTTGACATGAATTATATATTCGAGTTCGTGGGGTTATGGGTAATGTTTATCTTTAAAAAATTTCAAAATCTGGACACGTGGGCCCGAGGGTGATTTTTATCGACTTTTCGAGCGGAGTTGAAAATTGTTGTAAATTAGATTATAATGAATATTAGAGTATATATTTATGAATTTGCACATTTATGGACTAGTTTTGGAGCGTTGGGCTTCAGTTGGAGTTGTTGGAAAGGTTTTTGGAACCGGTTATAGAATTTCGGAGCGAGGTAAGTCTCCTTTCTAATCTTGTAAGAGGAAATTAACCCCACAAGTGAATTAAATTATTATGTGATTCTATTTGTGGGGGCTACGTACGCACGATGTGACGAGAGTCCGTGCGTAGCTACTATTATACTTATGTCTGGTAGTCTAGGACCCATATCATGTTGTACTTGCGATGTTTGTGCCCTACTTGTTAATTTAATTGTTTAAAATATTTAAAAACCCGATATAAGAATTGTAAAAAGGTTAAACTTCATTTACTTGACCGTTAAATGAGAATTGGTAATTCTTAGAATATTTGCCCCTTAATAAATCTTGAATTGGTTATTTAATGTGTTTTCTCTTTTGTGGAGCGGGTCGAACGCCTCTATAGCAGATAGATGCATCTATGGTCCGCACCGTTCGACCCTCGGCAATCCACAGTTTAAATATTTATGTTGGATCGGGCCGTACGGCCTCGGCATGATTTGCGCATGATATATCTTTGGAATTGATAATAATTGATATTGCTTTATTCTCCTGAGATACAAAATGTTAAATGACGAAAATTGTTTTGGAAAGTTCCTATTAACAAAAGAATTATTTACTTACTTCATGTTATTGCATTTACAGCTGTTCTATACAATCCATGCTTAATTATAATATCGGTATTTTATTGTTAGCCCTTAGTAAGTGTCGGAGTCGACCCCTCGTCACTACTTCTTCGAGGTTAGACTGGATACTTATTGGGTACGGGATGATTTACGTACTCATACTACACTGGCTGCACATTTTTGTGCAGGTGCATATATGTCCAGTGGCCTCGTGGGCGTAGAGGCGCGATTATTGCGGGGACTTATGTGAGTTGCATTCCACGTTACGAGTCTGCAACACGCACAGAGTCTCCATCCGAGTTATCTACCCTCTCCTGTCTAATTGTATTTCCAGACAGATGTTGTATTTTTAATATATTTCCTAGTCGATGCTCATGTACTTGTGACACCGAGTTTGGGGGTGATTATGGGCTATTCAGTATTGTAGTTGCAAAAATACTATCATTTACTTTGTAAATTCTATCTCTTACTATTTAATTGAAGGAAATTATGATTTCAAAAATATTAAAATGAGTAATCAAGTTAATCAATTATTGTTGGCTTGCCCGACAGTGGTGTTAGACGCCATCACGACCTCTAATGGATTTTGGATCGTGACAACATGCTATCAGAGCACTAGGTTCACTTAGGTCTCACGAGTCATGAGTAAGTCTAGTAGATTCTTGCGGATCGGTGCGGAGATGTCTGTACTTATCTTCGAGAGGCTATAGGGCTGTTAGCAGCACTTCTCTTCTTGATTCCTCATCGTGCAGCTTGATCCCTTTGAGGCTTATTTCTTTATTTCCTTCCTAATCAATCTTATGCGACGTGAATTGCTTGTTATCAATTGGTAATCGAAGAATTTTAATGGTACTACAAACGTGGGGCAGGATGTTTCTCCCTGGGCATTCGATCAAGTTATTATTGTCTTCTTGCGGAAGGGTGTTCTGTCATTTCGGCTCAGTAGCTGTATTTCTGATGGTTTTGAGGCTATGTGCAGGTTGCCATGATGTTCGTAAGTTGTTATCGCACAGTAATGATATAATGGTAGGATGCTTGTCTAGGCGTCGAGGCAGTAAATGACCAGAAAGGAGGTTTTACTCAGTGCGTGATTCAGAGATTCAGTATTTTATTTCTAGTGGAGGAAAGGCAATCGGACTAAGAATGTTCAGATTTAGGTTGATGGAGTAACGAGACTTGGTATTTTCGAGCGTGGTGGAATTTTCATCTGTGATGTAGTGCCGTCGTCCTTGTTAAATGTGATAAGTTCGCCGGTATTATGGCTTTGTTCAATTCACCTTTGGGGCCCGGTATTGTCAAATGGTGTCGGGGAAGCGGGTGTCAGAAATCGCGGTGTGCAGTGGTTCAGAATCGAATCGGTGTTCCTAGTGTTGATGGCTCAAGAAAGATGATCTTCGGGAAGGTTTAAAGTTGGTAGCGATTTATTGATCCAGGTGCTATAGAGATGGATTTTTTATTTAAGGAAACAACTGGGCAGCGAAGGATGAGGAAGCACATGTGGGAGGCATCTTGTGGTGATTAAATTTCTAGAAGGCCAGGTGTAAGAAACATGAGTCGGGTAGTTACTTAAAGGAGAGGGTTTGACCAAAGTGAGAGAGTGGCAGAGTAGCATATGGGTTCTATGGTAGGATAATTGCACGCCTTGGGAAAAGTTTAGAGTGATTTGGGATTTATGGTGGACAGTGACTAAGTCTACGAACATAATTTGGAATATTGGCTGCTATACAGAGAAGGTTGGATACGACAGGAGGGAGTTGCTTAATATAAAGAGGTTGGCATGTCATTTCCACATGTAGGATATCTCCTGTGAGCAGGTTAGTGGTTGAGTGGTGTTGATGAAGCTTCTACGAAGAATTTTACTGGCTATCCGGTAAGAGGTCAAATATGTAAACGTGGCTAGTGATTCAGAGTGTTCAAGAAATGGTTAACAGGAAGTTTTCGAGGAATTTGGCAGGTCGATTACGCGAGGTCATGTCAGTGAGGAAGAAGGAATCTTGGTAGGTTCCAGGGTTATGTAATGGTAGCTTCAAGCTAAGTGGGAGAGCCCCACCGCCTACGATTGGATTGCATGGTTGTCTACTTATGAGGTTTCTAGTTATCGGCATATTGGTGGGTTATTACGAATAAGGAAAGAGAACCTCAGTGGTGATTTGAGCAAAGGATTTGAGGAATGTGTGCTATAATTGGCTTTATCGATTTATGTTCAAACTTTGGGAAGACTCAGGATTTATGCTTCGAGTAGATGTGATGTACAAGAAAGGTGATTCAGCCGGGTGCTTCTTCAATAGGGCGTTCATGTGCTAGCAGAGCCTTGGAGTTTTATCATATTTGGGAACAAGTCAAAGTGGGTGACTCTCAGCAATGGTTCTAGAGGGTTCCAAAAATTCAAAGTGCGGTGTCTAAGGGTTTCGAGTCCGTAGTATGGTTAAGTATCGAGCTTTTGTAGTGGACTATGAAAAGGGGCTTGGAATGTTCTATGTTATCATTGGGTATGCGGTGCAGTATTGGAGGAAGGGAATAAGTAGCTTCGGGTTCACAGAAAGTCTTGCAGAATGGGTGTACCAGTTGGTGATACTATTGTGCGCGTAAGGAGAATATGAGATGGTTATGGGTATTGAGATGATGTGGTCTCGTGGTTTGGGTCACTCGGGATGAGTGTTGTTGGGTTTTGTTATGTTTTGAATGGAGCTATTATTATTCCTAAGGCAAGTCCAGAGTAAATTAGAAGAAGTCATATCGGTTAGCAATGGTTGAATCGGCATGATGTGGCAATGATCAGTTCCTTCAACGTGTTAAGTTATGCAGGTGATTAGTGGCGGTACGTGCAAGGCTTGACGGCCGCCGTAAATTGATTTATTTGGAGGCATTCGATTATTAAGGCATGTTATATATAGATGGATCCCGGAAGAGTTATGGTGGTTTATACCACAACTTGAGGTTTGTATTTTCTGCGGTTAAGGGAATTCAGTCGCGTGTTGCAATGGTCTTCCCGAAATGAGTTAAGTGAAAGGTTTCTATATGATGAAGTGTTTGTTCTATTAGTGGTTCAGAAGTTATGATGAAATTCTTGTACTCTCGCGTAGTGGCATGTTAAGTGCAATGAGCAGTAGAGAAATTGGAAGCTGAGGATCAAGGCTGCGGTTCGGTGTTAACAAGAATGTCACGAGCTCGGAAAGCAGGAAAGAATTCCGATGTTTATAGTAAGCTGGTATTGTCCTTAGCGTCACCTGAGGTCGGTTCATGTGGAAGAGGCTTGTGTATTAACTTGCGGATTTTTGATTCACTTTATAGAATTAGAACAGTTGGCGATATGTATGTGCGGACTTTGCTACCTGAGCGGAATGGTCGTGGGAGCATGCCCCACGGGGAGGATTGTATAAGTGTGACATGTAGTCACTTGATTGATTAAAGATTGGAACCAAGTATGGAGATTGTGGTACTATCGTTAATGTGAGAATTGTGCATGAAGGGCGTTCTATTCAATTGGTTGTGAATTGTGGAAGTTTGTTCCGGATTTGACGGCTATTCTTGGGGGTGGATCCTTGAAAGGTTATTAGCTCAGTGCAGTACGGTCAGAATCGGCTTGAGGTTCGTGAATGGATCTAAATGTGAATGTGGGCTCTATATCAGGCCGGATGTGTTCATTTCAGCATAACGTATCTTACTGATGGGTCTTCGGGCCTTGGATGTTATTTTTGTCGTCAACCATTCCGTGTAATCTCTATTGTGCCATGTGGGTTGTGAGGAGGTTTGATCATTCACACTCGTGTTGAGATCCTGTGTAATTTGTAGTGTTGTGAGAGCGGGATGGCTCTCAAGATACAGGTCATTTATTGCACCTTAGTTGTGCTTGAGTTTCGTAGCGTATGGCGCTATCCGTCTCCCCAGGATTTGTATTATGTGCTTCGCGTGCTTGTGGTTGATATTCAGGTATTTCCCAGGTATGAGTATTTTAGCTCGGTAAGCATTTCCTTATAGAGTATTATGTGTGGATCGGGTGGCATGCCGACACAGGTATATTTTTTGGATCGGGTGGCACGCTGCCACGGGTATCATGGTTGGATCGGGTTGCACGCTGCAATGGTATCATGTGTGGATCGGGTTACACGCCGCAACAGTGTGATGTGAGTACAGTTCCCCACATCTATTCTTATGTGTTTTGTTTCTCTCTTTCTGAGGAAGGTTCATAACATCCTTTCGGTTGTTCAATTAGTTACGTGGGTTGAGCAGTTCCTTCCAGAGTTCGTTTCCTTATGTATCACATTCGAATTTATGGATTGTTGGCACATGGTGGCATCATATGAGACCTTTGGTAGTGTTTGTGTTGGCTTATTGCCATAACGACTTGTACTGGGTGAGACAAGAGTTTTGGACCCGGGATCAGTGCGAACGGATTTATATGAGGCATATTAAAGAGCAATATTGTCATTTGGTTCATAATGAGGTAATGGTTCTTTTCAGGAGGAGAGACTCAATTATTTGTCGACTAGGCAGTTGGTTATGAATTTCTACACATCTCTTCCGTCGTGGCAGTATTGCAGGAGTTGGAACAAGACTTATATGTGTCATGAGGTGTGTTGTGTGCATCGGATTCCTGGGATTTCGGCTATTGATGTCAGAGTATGCTATTATGGTCATGTGAATTATACGGTACATGGTGTGAATTTAGTAAAGGTATGCAATCAGGTGTTGGTACATCGTGTAGTGATTGATACGATATTCGTATGTTGGAAACAGGCTTGGTAGAGAATTTTGGATATTGGAATTTGGATATAAGGCTTATTTGACTGAATAAAAGGGAGAATCTTAAGATTTTCTCGAGCTAATGTGTTCAACTGTGTTGTGGTATCACGCGTAGGTGCACGAGGTGTTGACTAGTGATTTCGGACAGCTCCAGAGCAGTTCTTAGAACGTTCTAGGACGAACGTATGTTTAAGTGGGAGAGAATGTAACGACCCGACCAGTCGTAATGAGCTCTAGCGCATCATTCGGCGGTTTGAGGCCTTGAGTAGTTTCACTACAGGTATTATGACTTGTACGTGTGGTCGGAATTGAAATCCGGGAAGTTCGGAGTTGATTTGGAGAGAAAATTCTAATTCCAGAAGTTTTAAGTTGAAAGAGTTGGCTAAGGTTTGCTTTTTTAGTAAACGACCTCGGAATCGGGATTGGAAGATTCCAACAGGTTCGTATGATGATTTTGGACTTGGACGTATGTCTGGATCGGGTTTTGGACGAGCAGAGAACGTTTCAGCGCCTGTTGTAGAAGTCGGCATTTTGGAATGATTTCATAAATTTGGGTTGAAGTGCATTTCAATGTTATTTATGTCCCTTTGGGATTCCAACTCTCGGAATAGATCCGTATGGTGATTCTGGTATTGGGAGCGCGTACGGATGTGGATTTGGAGGTCCGTAAGTCATTTCGGGGTCATTTGGCGAAAGTTAGAAATTTGAAGCATTTTTGAGAAATTTGACTGGGAGTGGACTTTTTGATATCGGGATCGGATTCTGATTCCGGAAGTTGAAGTAGGTCTGTAATGTCAATTATGACTTGTGTGCAACATCTGAGGTCAATCAGACGTGATTTGATAGGTTTCGACATCGATTGTAAAAGTTTGAAGTTTCAAAGTTCATTAAGTTTGAATTGGAGGGTGATTCGTAGTTTCGATGTTGTTTGGCGTGATTTTAGGCCTCAACTAAGTTCGTAATGTGTTTTGGGACGTGTTGGTATATTTAGTTGAGGTCCCTAGGGCCTCGGGTGGATTCAGGATGGTTAACGGATCGAGTTTTACTTGGAAGGAAAGCTGAAGCATCTGTCTTCTGGTATAACCACATCTGCGAGGTTGTGGCCGCAGGTGCGGAGCCGCAGAAGCAGCCAGGAGGGTCGCAGAAGCGGTTCCGGCTGGGGAAGGCTAGGACCGCAGATACGGTCGAGTTCCGCATAAGCGAGACCGCACCTGCGCACGTGGAGCCGCAAAAGCGCGTATGGGGCCGCAGATGCGGAGTCGAGGGGCCTGAAGGAGGACCGCAGAAGCGGTCTTTCGGCCGCACCTGCGGGACCGCAGAAGCGGTCAAGTAAGCGCAGGTGCGAGAGTTCGATGGGCAGTGTGCTATTTTAAGAACGGGATTTGGTCTATTTTCTTTCATTCTCTCTTGGTTTGGGCGATTCTTGGAGAGGTTCAAGTGAAGGTTTTTATCATCAATGGTAAGGTAAGTTATCCCCACATATTTTGAGTTAAATACATGGTTTCTATATAGATTCAAGCATGAACATTGGTAGAAATTGTGGAATTTTTGGTAGAAAACCTAGAATTTGGTATTTTTGAATTTTGACTACGAAATTGGACATGGAATTTGGAATGAATTATATATTCGAGTTCGTGGGATTATGGGTAATGTATATCTTCGAAAATTTTCGGAATCCGGGCACATGGGCCCGAGGGTGATTTGTTATCGACTTTTCGAGCGGAGTTGGAAATTGTTGTAAATTGGATTATAATGAGTATTAGAGTATATATTTATGAATTTGTACATTTATTGACTAGTTTTGGAGCGTTGGGCTTCGGTTGGAGTTGTTGGAAAGGTTTTTGGAATCGTTTATGGAATTTCGGAGCGAGATAAGTCTCCTTTCTAACCTTGTAAGAGGGAATTAACCCCATAGGTGAATCAAATTATTATGTGCTTCTATTTGTGGGGGCTACGTACGTACGAGGTGATGAGAGTTGGTTGTTTAATGTGTTTTCTCTTTTGTGGAGTGGGCCGAACGCCGCGGTAGCAAATAGATGCATCTATGGTTCGCGTTGTTTGACACTCGGCAGTGCACAGTTTAAATATTTATATTGGATCGGGTCGTACGACCTCGACATGATTTGCGCATGATATATCTTTGGCATTGATAGTAATTGAAATTGCTTTATTCGCCTGAGATACAAAATGTTAAATGATGAAAACAAATTTGGAAAGTTCCTATTAACAAAAGAATTGTTTACTTACTTCATGTTATTGAGTTTACAGTCGTTCTATACAATCCATGCCTAATTATAATATCGGTATTTTATTGTTAGCCCTTAGTAAGTGTTGGAGTCGACCCCTCATCATTACTTCTTCGAGGTTAGACTGGATACTTACCGGGTACGCGTTGATTTACGTACTCATACTACACTTGCTGCATATTTTTGTGCAGGTGCATATATGTCTAGTGGCCTTGTGGGTGCAGAGGCGCGGTTATTGTGGGGAGTTAGGTGAGCTGCATTCCACGTTACGAGTCCTCAGCACGCACAGAGTCTCCATCAGAGTTATCTACCCTCTCCTGTCTAATTGTATTTCCAGACAGATGTTGTATTTCTAATATATTTCCTAGTCGATGCTCATGTACTTGTGACACCGGGTTTTGGGGGTGATTATGGGTTGTTCAGTATTGTAGTTGCGAAAATACTACCATTTACTTTGTAAATTCTATCTCTTACTATTTAATTGAAGGAAATTATGATTCCAAAAGTATTAAAATGAGTAATCAAGTTAATCAATTTTGCCTGACAGCGGTGTTAGGCGCCATCACGACCTTTAACGAATTTTGGGTCGTGACATGTTACAGGATCAATAGGCAGTGATAGTCCAGTTGCAGAACCAGAACCATGCCCCAAGCAGAGTTGAGCCCGAACCGTCCCGGGAAAACGCTCGCAGAAATGAACTAGTCACAGAAAGGCCGAGTGAGACTGAACCCGGGACCAACCCCGAGATAATAAAGATGCTCGAGGAACTGACAAAACGGGTGTAATCGGGAGAAAATAAAATCGAAGCCAACGACAAAACAGCGGAGACCGGTAACTCCAGGTCGATCAAATTCCAAGAGCACCACCAATACTGAAAGGCCTGAATTCCAAGAAGTTTGTCCAAAAGCCTTTCCCTCCGAGCACAGCTACGAAGCCGATCCCGAAGAAGTTCTGTATGCTCGAAATTCCGAAGTATAATGGAACAACTAATCCAAAAGAACATGTGATCTCCTACACGTGCGCCATCAAGGGGAACAACTTGGAAGATGATGAAAGCGAATCCATTATGCTGAAAATGTTCGGAGAGACCTTGCCAAAATGAGCTATGATATGGTATCACAACTTACCCCCTAATTCTATTGACTCGTTTGCTATACTTATAGATGCCTTTGTAAAAGCGCACGCAGGGGCCATCAAGGTCGAGACCAGGAAGTCATACCTTTTCAAGGTGAAGCAAAGATATAACGAGATGCTCAGGGAATTTGTGTCAAGGTTTCAAATGGAACGGATGGATCAGCCTCCGGTCGCGGACGATTGGGTCGTTCAGGCATTCGCCCAAGGACTCAACCCCTAAAGCTCATTGGCTTCGCAGCAGTTGAAGCAAACTTTGATAGAATACCTGACGGTAACTTGGGCTGAAGTCCATTACAGGTGCCAATGAAAAATCAAGGTCGAAGACAATCAGCTCGGGGCCCCTTCCGGATCTGTTTATCCCGTCAGGACTAGTGATAGATCCAAAAGAGCCGTCGATCATGAACCAAGATCGAACAGAGATCAGTATCAACCATACAATGGAGATCGAAGGAGTAATAGGTTCGGAAGCAACCCTGCAAGGAGTGAAAGAAGAAGCGATCGAGGTCAAGCAAAAATGGTTTTGATAGACCCATCGGGTCCAAGGAAGCACTAAGATTATCGGAGTACAACTTCAATGTCGATGTTTCCAGCGTTGTATCAGCCATCGGACGAATCATAGATACTACGTGGCCTCGATCGTTGCAATCTGATCCTTCCCAAAGGGACCCCAACCTAATGTGTAAATATCATGGCACTCACGGCCACATAACCGAAGACTACCGACAACTGAGAGAAGAAGTAGCATGGTTATTCAATAACGGACACCTCCGAGAGTTTCTGAGTGATCGAGCCAAAGTTCACTTCAGGCAAAGGGACTCCAACAAGCAGATCGAGCAAGAGGAACCTCAACATGTCATTAACATGATCACTGGAGGAGCTGACATCCCCAAAGGGCCGATGTTAAGGCGCACTAAAGTGTCTATTACAAGGGAAAAATAGACTCGAGATTACGTACCGGAGGGAACCGTATCTTTCAATGACGAGGACGTTGAAAGCATCGTACAACCACATAATGATGCACTGGTAATATCTGTACTCATAAATAAATCTCGAGTTAAGCGTGTGTTAATTGATCCAGGTAGCTCGGATAATATCATCAGATCGAGGGTCGTGGAACAACTAGATCTACAAGACCAAATAGTGCCCGTAGTTCGAGTTTTAAACGGATTTAACATGGCATGTGAGACCACGGAAGAGGAGATAACCTTGCCGGTAAACACCATTGGAACCGTTCAGGAAATAAAGTTCTACGTGATCGAAGGATATATAAGATGCAATGCTCCATTTGGGGGACCATGGATTCACAACATGAGGGTAGTACCCTCGACGCTACATCAGGCGTCGAAATTCCCCACACCGAGAGGAATCAAAATAGTTTACGGGGAGCAATCGGCCGCAAAAGAAATGTTTGAAGTCAATGAGTTGGTCCCGATATCCGCACTCTCGACATCAAAGAACCAGAGTTCGGTCACTAAGGAAGAAACCAAATAGCAATCACCAACATCATCCCCGACCGAGAAAGAAAGGCAAGAAACAGACGAGGACGACAATTACGGAGTCCCTAGGTCTTTCATAGCCCCTGACGATTCTGATGCCACCAAGTCAACGGTCGAGGAGTAGGAGCAAGTCAGATTGATTGAGCACCTGCCCGATCAGAAGGTATACTTGGGCATGGGGCTAACTCCCGAGCTCAGAAAAAAAACTCATTGAATTCTTTATAGCTAACATGGACTGTTTCGCTTGGTCGCATCTTAACATGACAGGGATCCCGCCGGAAATAACTACCCACAAACTAAGCTTGGATCCGAAGTGTCACCTGGCTAAATAGAAGAGGAGGCCTCAGTCCTAAGTTAAGCATGCATTCATCAAAGACGAGGTATCCAAACTCCTTAAAATAGGTTCCATTCGGGAAGTTAAGTACCCGAATTAGTTGGCAAACGTAGTGGTAGTGCCTAAAAAGGGAAATAAATTAAGAATGTGTGTATACTACAAAGACTTGTACAAGGCATGCCCTAAGGACTCTTTTCCTTTGCCTAACATCGATCACATGATCGATGCGACGGCCGGCCACGAGATACTCAACTTTCTCGACACCTATTCCGGGTACAACCAAATCCGGATGGACCAGGACGACCAAGAAAAGACTTCCTTCATCACTACATACATCACCTATTGTTATAGCATAATGCCATTTGGACTAAAAAACCACTGGTGCCATTTACCAACGCCTAGTAAATCAGATGTTCGAAGAGAAAATAGGAAAATCAATGGAGATTTACATTGATGACAGGTTAGTTAAGCCCCTACGAGCAGAGGACCATTTGGAACATTTGTAGGAAACCTTCAACATATTGAAGATATACAATATGAAGCTGAACCCGAAGAAATGCGCATTTAGAGTCGGGTCTGGAAAATTCTTTGGATTCATGGTGTCCAACCGGGGGATCGAGATCAATCCCAACAAGATCAAGGCCATAGAAGACATCATCGTGGTGGACAATGTCAAGGCCGTCCAAAGACTAACCGGGCGTATAGCCGCCCTGGGTCGGTTCATTTCAAGGTCCTCCAATAAGAGTCATCGGTTCTTTTCGTCATTAAAGAAGAAGAATAACTTCTCTTGGACCCCGGAGGGCCAACAAGCTTTGGAAGAACTCAAATGGTACCTTTCGAGTCCACCTTTGCTTCAAACTCCAAAGGCAGACAAGCAGTTGTACCTGTACTTAGTGGTATCCGAGATAGCGGTAAGTGGAGTCCTAGTCCAGGAAGAAGAAGGTACGCAATTTCCTATATATTATGTTAGCAGGACTCTAGGGGAGGCCGAAACGAGGTATCCTCACCTAGAGAAATTGGCGCTCGCTTTGCTAAGCGCCTCCAGGAAGTTAAGTCCCTACAATGCCATCCCATATGTGTCGTGACCACTTACCCATTAAGGAACATAATGCACAAACTTGAGATCTCGGGACGATTGGCCAAATGGGCCGTGGAAATTAGCGGGTACGTTATTGAATATTGACCCCGAACTGCCATCAAATCTCAAATTTTGGCAGACTTTGTGGCTAATTTCATGCTGGCCTTTATACCTGAAGTCGAAAAGGAATTGTTGTTAACCACGGGGACCTTCTCGGCGATCTGGACCCTCTTTACGGATGGTGCCTCGAACGCAAAGGGGCCCGGACTAGGCATCATGTTGAAGCCACCCACGGGTAACGTAGTTAGGCAATCTATTAGAACTTTGAAATTGACTAACAATGAGGTCGTGTATGAGGCCATGATTGCAGGTCTCGGATTGGCTAAAATCCTGGGGGCCGAAGTAAAAGAGGAACGAATGCAAAGATACTTGGATATGCTACAGGTAATGCTACATCGATTCAAGTAATGGACCCTAAAACACGTGCCCTAGGATCAAAATAGCGAAGCCGATACTCTGGCTAACTTGGGGTCGTCGGTTGATGAGGATGAATTCAGCTCGGGATCGATCGTACAACTCATAAAATCGGTAATGGAAGAAGGCCACGCCGAGATAAACTCGACAAGCTTAATCTGGGACTGGAGAAACAAGTATATAGATTACCTGAAGACCGAGAAGCTACCCTCGGATCCTAAAGAATCGAGAGCTCTGCGCACGAAGGCGGCTAGGTTCAGCCTGTTCGAAAATAACACCCTGTTCAGAAGAGCATTCGATAAACCACTCGCCATATGTCTGTACTGAGAGACACCGAATATGTTTTGAGGGAAGTTCATGAAGGTACCTGCGGGAACCATTCGGGGGCCGAATTGTTGGTTCATAAGATAATCAGATCCGGCTATTACTGGATCGACATGGAGAAAGATGCTAAGGAGTTCATGCAAAAATGCGACGGTTGTCAGAGGCACGCAACAATGATCCATCAGCTTGGGGAGCTACTACATTCGATCTTGTCACCTTGGCCATTCATCAAATGGGGAATGGACATCGTCGGCCCCCTGCCATGGGAACCTGTTAAGGCTTATATTATTTATGACTGACTACAACAACAACAACAACAACCCAGTATAATCCCACTAGTGGGGTCTGGGGAGGGTAGTGTGTACGCAGACCTTACCCCTACCCTGGGGTAGAGAGGCTGTTTCCAATAGACCCTCGACATCCTTCCCTCCAAGAACTTCCTACCTTGCTCTTGGGGTGACTCGAACTCACAACCTCTTGGTTGGAAGTGGAGGGTGCTTATTTATGACTGACTATTTTTCTAAATGGGTTGAAGCTCAGGCATTTGTGAAAGTCAGAGAAAAAGAAGTTATTGATTTTATTTGGGATCACATAATATGTCAGTTTAGGATGCCGGCCAAGATCGTATGTGACAATGGGAAGCAGTTCATCGGCAGCAAGGTAAGCAAATTTTTTGAGGACCAAGGATCTTGTCAATACCCTATCAGCCTAGTGGGAACAGGCAGGCAAAGTCTACAAACAAGACCATACTCCAAAACCTTAAGAAAAGGTTGACTGATGCCAAAGGAAAATGGAAGGAAATATTTCCCGAAGTCCTGCGGGCATACCGTACGACCTCAAAGTCTAGTACTAGGGTCACCCCATTTTGCTTCCTAAAAGTATCGAGCCTAAGGCTACTATTGCCTGAGAATTATCGAACCCAAGGGGCTATCCCCACTCGGGGACTTCCGTCCTTGATAAGTTCAGACGGCTCGGGTTATCGAAACCCGGAGGCACAAGACCTATTAGGTAGTGCCCAAATCTAAAAGGCTACGACCACCCTAAAAGTGGCTCGGAGATGTCTGAAGTCCGTAATCAAAGCATAAGGCCTTCAAAATTTCAAACCAGTTCAAAGGTTACCCTCGATAAAATTATAGTCTAAAAATATTTAAACAAGCATTTTGGGGAAAGCTTCCGGTCATTCTGGGCCGCACAAGTTTCAAACAAAACTTACATCGAGAACAAGTCTTGTTCAGACCTCCGAAAAATAACTTATTACTACGTTTTATTTCGTGCTAAGGTATTTGAAATCTTTGCAATTGTAAAAAGGATGTTAAAGGTAATAGACTTGAAAATTGCCAAAAGGGAAAAAACTTTATGTATACATTCCAGAATGTCTTTACAAAGGCCAATGAAAACGGCCTCAACAAAATAAATGTACAGGTGCAAAAACAAAGACAAAAATTCCTAAGGCACCTACGCCCGATCTTCACCGGAACCCGCCTCATTACCAGAGCCGTAGGGGCCTTCTTCTTCTTCAAGTTGTCGGAGCCCTCGGAGCCTTCTTCATCCTAGGGATCAGCCAGCTTCTTGGCCTCGACCGCGAGCTTTTTTGCCTCCTCGATCTCGACAGATAGGTCGAAGCCTCGGGCATGGATCTCTTCGAGGGTCTCCCTTCGAGACAACCGTTTCATGTACTCAACAGTGGTTTTCAGACGGGCCTCGGATGCCTCGACATCGGTCCTATACTGGTCCACCATCTCTTCAGCATCAGCAGAGGTTGTGCGCATCTGAGCCTTTATAGCTTCACATTCACTGTCGAGGGCATCCCGCTCTGCCAAGGCCGAGTTCATTTGAGCTCAAAGTTCCTCGTTCAGCTGGGCTTGCTTATCGGCCTTCTCTTTTGTCAGTCAGAGTTGAACTTCTACCGATGCCAGTTGTGCCTGGGCGGTCTCCTTCTCCGAAGCCAGCCGGTCCATTTTGCCCTTCCAAACATCGGCCATGGCTTGGACCTCGTTCATTTCACCTCGGAGTTGGTCGATCTGGTCAATCTTCTGCTAAACCTGTGAGGTTTGGTCATTAGTCGCCAGGGCTAAGTACTCATTACTAACTTCGAAAACCTTTACCTTTTCGACCAAGTTGGCATGCTCCTTCCGAGTCGCATCCAGCTTAGCTAGGAGATTCTTGACAACCCCTTCGTGTTGCTCACTGAAAAGCTTATACGTGTCTCTTATCTCAGCATGCTCCTTGATCTCGGCCTCGATCTGGTTAATCTCGGCCCGATACCTAATAAAGCTTTCGTGATGGAGCATCGAGGCCTGCAAAAGGGTAAAAGAAAGAAGACGTGAGAAATATCAAAGATTAAGTCAAAGGTCAAAAGATCGTAACGATAGCTTACCCGATTCAGTATTTGTTGCGCCTCGTTGAATAGGCACGGTACGTCTACCTCATTCATTTTCGCCTGGTCTTCTTCAGTCACCAAGCATCGAAGGTGGCTCGCTACTCACACGGGAGCGAAAAGAACCCGGACATCCTCTTGTTGCCGGCATCAACTCTCGGGGTAGGGAATTGGTTGACTAACTTCGGGCTCAAATTCAGTCCGTCGACTTTTGAAGACGACCCTTTTCTTGGAACCTACAGGTCGCCCAGCCCGAAAAAAGCTTCCAAAACAGATGAGTCCACACTGTCAAAAAAGGAACGAATGGGATCGTATGTGCCATGAGTCCCTTCTCTAGACCTCTCCTTTCCTGCTCGGGCCTCCTCGAGTATGGACTCGGTATAGGAAGGCGACCCTGAAATCTCTATTATACCGGGTGCCTCTTTCGGGGCGTGGCCGGCATTCCAGGAAGTCACGGCCCCGGTTTCCTCATCGACCCCCTAGTCCTGAGGGGATCAACCTCATGGATCTCCTCTTCAATGACTGCTCGCTCCTCGAGGGATGTCAGCCACGAAACAATCATCTTTTTCGGGCACATCCCTGAGCCGATAAAGCAAATCCGAGTCGGGCGCTCGAGAACTAGAACTTTCGTTTGGCTTACGGGCCAACCTTTTCTTTGGCTTATTCTTCTCTGAGATCGGGGAACCCAGAGCCTTCCTTTTCTTCTTTTCTCCTGTTGCAGCCCCGAGCTGCCCCAAAGTGAAAGGGTCAACGGACGGATCCTCATCCCCTACTAAAGGCCTAAGCTCAATGGTCTTCGGCAAATCTGCAAAAGGAAAAGTGAGGAAAATAGTTACGTAAAGATCTGTACCTACTTGTAATCAGATGAAAGCACATGCTGAACAAATGGAAGAAGATCATGTAATACAATTTCTCATGGGCCTGAACGACACCTACAATGTTGTCATTTTAAATGTACTAATATTGTCGCCACTACCCAATGTTCGTCAGGCCTACTCTCTTGTTATTCAAGAAGAAACGCAACGAGGTATCGTATCGGAACAAGTTGAAACTTTTCTATTGTTGTTTCAATTCAAAGCCGTCCAAATAATTCTTTAAACAAGTACAAACACATGCATTGTGAACACTGCAATAGAGAGGGACATACAATTGAAAATTGTAGGACTCTAAAATTTCATTATGATTATTGAAACAAAAGAGGCCATACAGAGGATAGGTGTAAGTTCAAAAATGGCGCATGGTTTCAAACAAATCAATCAACCAAAATGGGCAGCAACCATCATGTAGGAGCCAAGGTAATTTGCAAAATATTGTTTCATCGGCTAATTTCTTCTCAAACTTCACATGGATCTCATTCTCAAGAGACCAGTATTATTCACATGGACTTTCCGCAAGTCAGCTTCAACAAATTGCTAATGCTTTGTCTAAGATGACTCAAAATTGTGCTACAGGTAAAGTTGATGCTCATGCAAATACAGTGTGCTTCATGTAATTCTGTATTTAGTAAATCATGAATTTTAGATACTGGAGCTACTAATCATATAGTTTTTGATCCCACACTTCTTACACAAACAGAAACCCCATCAATACCAATGGTTAATTTACCCACCGGATCCTCTGCTTCTATCACTTGCACAGGCACTATACCTTTCAACTCAGATATAACCTTAAACAATATTTTATGCATTCCATATTTCCAATTAAATTTAATGTCAGTAAGCAAAATCACTAATGCTTTGAATTGTTGTGCCATTTTATTTCCTACTTTCTGTGCCTTGCAGGACTTGGCTACGGGAAAGATACCCTCTTCTCATCAAGTTTCTCAACCGGAAAACTTATGGCATATGCGTCTTGGTCATCCATCACCGTCTCGTCTTAAATTGATCTCTTCATTATTGTCTTCTCATAATATCTCTTTTAATAATAATTGTGTCATTTGTCCTATGGCTAAACAGACTAGACTTCCATTTTCTTCAAGTTCAATATCAAGTCATAATCTGTTTGATTTATTGCATTGTGATATTTGGGGTCCCCACAGGGCATCTACACATTCAAGGGAACGTTTCTTTCTTACTGTTGTGAATGATTTTACAAGATGCACCTGGATATTTCTTATAAAAAGAAAATCGGATACCCAAGATCTAATTTTTATTGCCTTAGCTCGTACTCAGTTTCATGCCTCAGTTAAAACCATAAAGGTAGATAATAGTGGAGAATTGTATCCATAAGAAGTTTCTTTCAGTTTCAAGGCATTTGTCAACGGATTTGTGTTTCAACTCCTCAATAAAATGAAGTAGTTGAACGCAAGCATCGTCATATTCTAGTTGTAGCAAGAGCGTTACGATTTCAATCTCATGTACCTCTAATTTTGTGGGGAGAATGTGTGTTGACAACTGTCTACCTCATCAATAGGTTTCCATCACCATTAGTATTTTCTAAATCTCCTTTTGAGTTATTATATAATCGTCTACCATCACTTGATCACTGAAAGTTGTTAATCTTGCTCATAAATTTGATTCTCGTGCCAAACATTGAATTTTTATTGGGTATCCTGAAGGTCAAAAGGGTTACAAACTTTATGATTTGAATATTAAAAACAATTGGTAAACCGAGATGTCAAATATTTAGAAACCACTTTTCCATTCTCAACTTCACCAAATCCACATTCTATGTTGCATGAATTTTCTCTTGATTACATGGACAATTGGCAGTATACACCATCTTCCACTAATATTTCACCTCAATCATCCCAGTACCATGATGTACATGAGCCCGCATCTTATGAATCATTGTCTCCAACATAACAATACATGGAGTTTAGTACCTCTTCATGATGGACATAAACCCATTGGTTGCAAAGGGATATATGAAATTAAGTACAAGTCAGATGGTACAATTGAACGATATAAGGCTCGTCTTGTTGCTAAAGGATATACTCAAGTAGAGGGTACTGATTATCAGGAAACGTTTTCTCCTACAACCAAACTTACTACACTTCGTTGTTTCCTTACTGTTGCTGCTGCACGCAATTGGATTGCCTACCAGTTAGACGTCCAAATGTATTCCTTCACGGCGACTTGAATGAAGAAGTGTATATGGAGCCTCCACTTGGTCTTCGCCGACAGGGGGAGAAAGTTGTATGTCGGCCACACAAATCCCTCTATTGTCCCAAACAAGCATCAAGAAATTGGTTTCTAACCTTTTTAGAAACTATTCAAAAGGTTGGTTACAAACAATCAAAAGCAAACTATTCTTTTTTAACCAAGGCCCAAGGTACTTCATTTACTGCAATTTTGATTTATGTTGATGAAATCCTTCTTATAGGAAATGATCTTAAAGAAATCGAGCATCTCAAAAGGTTCCTTCTTATACGCTTCCGCATCAAAGATCTTGGAAATTTGAAATATCTTTTGGGCATTGAGTTGTCCAGATAACATAGGTATTTTCATGTCTCAAAGGAAATATGCATTAGACATTTTACAAGATTCAGGACTTTTAGGGGCGCGCCCGGACAAGTTTCCAATGGAACAAAATCTGAAACTTACACCAACACATGGAGAATTATTGAGCGATCCAACCAAGTATAGAAGGTTAGTCGGTAGACTAATTTATCTTACAGTTACAAGACCTGACATAGTCTACTATGTTCGCACACTAAGTCAATACATGCACGAGCCTCAAAACCTCATTGGGATGTTGCTGTACGGGTGCTCAAATATATTAAGAGTACTCCAAGTCAAGGTTTATTATTCTTTTCCTCCAATAATCTTACTTTAAAGGCCTTCTGTGATTCGGATTGGGGAGGTTGCAATGCCACATGGAAGTCCAAGAAACAATCAAACATTTCAAGATCGTCCGCAGAAGATGAACATGAGTTATGACTAACACTTGCTTGGAGCTCACATGGTTACGCTACATTCTACAAGATCTAAAAGTCACACAAGAAACTCCTACACAATTATTATGTGACAATCAAGCCGCTTTGCATATTGTAGCGAATCCTGTATTCCATGAACGTACAAAACATATTGAAATAGATTACCACATAATTCTAGAAAGATTACAAGCTGGGATGATCAGTCCATCATATGTACCTACACGCTTTAAGTCGGCGGATATATTTACAAAGGCACTGGGAAAGGATCAGGTTATGACACTACGCAACAAGTTTTGACTTACATGATATTCGCTCTCTGAGGGGAGTGTTATTAAATATTATATTGATATCTCATATTCACTTTCCTATCTAGTGTAAATTAGAACCCACAGAATATGGATCACTGATTTGGTGGCTTAAAACTAGGCATATATTGATTTGTACAATCTCTCTCTCTCTCTCTCTCTCTCTCTATATATATATATATATATATATATATATATATTGGTATTTTGTAAATATAAATACACAACTTCAACCAATTTCCTTCTCATCTAAAGCTTCAATGCTCCTTAGGTTTCATCATTGTTTCTTTCTTAAGTTGTATCAGAAGTGGATTCAGAATTCTATGACAGTAGCAGTATGATGACCCGATAGGTTATCTAGGGTTTTAACCCTTAATTTTCTGTATCAAGACCCCAGATAGCTACTTTTATCCTTCCTCGATTTGCATATGCAGTCCGAGTCTTTTTCCGGAAGGATCTTATGTGGAAAATTGATTAACTTGTGAAATCGTACCTTCAAAATTTATTTGAGTTAATTTCGGTCAATGTTTTGAGAAAACGGACCCGGATCCGTATTTTGACGGTCCCTGTCGGTCCTTGTCGGTCCCTGTCATAATTTGGGACTTGCGCGTATGCCCGGAATCAAATTTAAAGGTTCTTAGCTCGAGTTATCGCAATTGTTTGCAAATTTGAATTTTAAAGGTTTAAAGAATTTATGAATATATGTTGGTATATTATAAATATAAATACACAACTTCAACCAATTTCCTTCTCATCTAAAGCTTCAATGCTCCTTAAGTTTCATCATTGTTTCTTTCTTAAGTTGTATCAGAAAAGGATTCAGAATTCTATGACAGTGACAGTGTGATGACCCGATAGGTTATCTAAGGTTTTAACCCTTAATTTGTATTTCAAGACCCCAGATAGCTACTTTTATCCTTCCTCGATTTGCGTATGCAGTTCGAGTCTTTTTCCGGAAGGATCTTATGTGAAAAATTAATTAAAATGTGAAATTGTGCCTTCAAAATTCATTTGAGTTGACTTCGGTCAACGTTTTGAGCAAACGGACCCGGATCCATATTTTGACGGTCCCTGTCATGATTTGGGACTTACGCGTATGCCCGGAATCGAATTCAAAAGTTCCTAGCTCGAGTTATCGCAATTGTTTGCAAATTTAAAGTTTAAAGGTTTAAAGAATTTATGAATTTAACCGAAGTTTGACTTTGTTGCTACCGGATCTGAATTTTAGTTTCGGCGCTTGGTATAGGTTCATTACTATATTTATGACTTGTCTGAAAAGTTTGGTGTAAAACGGAGTTGATTTGACATGATTCGGACGTCCGGTTGTTAAAATAAAAAATTTTAAGTTTCATGAAAAATTCCATTCGTGTTGGTGTCTGATTTGTAGTTCTAGGTGTTATTTTGTGTTTTGATCATGCGAGCAATTTCGTATAATAGTTTTGGACTTGTGCGCATGTTTGGTTTGGAGCATCGAGGGATCAGATGAGTTTCGGATAGGTTACATAATGAATTTGTACTTAGAATCATAACTGGTGAAACATTGTTTCTTGTGCAGGCCTCAGACCTTGCATTTGCGAGGTCTGATTTCGCATTTGCGATATATCAGTGTCTCTGTCAGATTCGCAATTGCGAAGTGGGGCTGGGTCAGTAGAGTTCGCATTTGCGATCAAAATAATCGCAATTGCGAGGAGTCCAAGTTCGCATTTGCGAACAAACCATAGCAATTGCGATGGCAGCAGAAGTGTGAAGACTTCGCATTTGCGAAGGATTTTTTGCATATGCGGGGTTCGCAATTACGAACCCCAGGTTGCAATTGCGACATCTGCACTTGGACTTAAGAAGGGAAAAGGGGATTTTAGCTTATTCTTTCAAATTCTCAACCCTAAAAACCTTATGTCACGGCCCATGTTCACCTGTAGATCGTGATGGCGTCCAACACTACAGCTAGGCAAGCCAACTAATAAATTAATCAAATATCGATAAAATTTAAAACCAAAAAATCCCAAACTCTACCAATGTGTGTGCCAAGACCTGGTGTCACAAGTGCATGAGCATCTAGTAGATTATATAAAACTCCAAATACTGTCTAAAATGAAATAGACAGAATATAAATATCAGAAGAGACACTGGTAGCTGCAGAACAGCTCAGAAATGCAGCTCATCACTAGGCCTCGGGATAACGTGGGTATGTGATGATAGGTCCTCCACTAGTACCTGTCTCAGATCCTGCACAAAAAGTGCAGCAAGTGTAGTATGAGTACGTAAACAACATGTACTCAGTAAGTATCAAGCCTAATCNGGACCCGGATCCATATTTTGACGGTCCCTGTCATGATTTGGGACTTACGCGTATGCCCGGAATCGAATTCAAAAGTTCCTAGCTCGAGTTATCGCAATTGTTTGCAAATTTAAAGTTTAAAGGTTTAAAGAATTTATGAATTTAACCGAAGTTTGACTTTGTTGCTACCGGATCTGAATTTTAGTTTCGGCGCTTGGTATAGGTTCATTACTATATTTATGACTTGTCTGAAAAGTTTGGTGTAAAACGGAGTTGATTTGACATGATTCGGACGTCCGGTTGTTAAAATAAAAAATTTTAAGTTTCATGAAAAATTCCATTCGTGTTGGTGTCTGATTTGTAGTTCTAGGTGTTATTTTGTGTTTTGATCATGCGAGCAATTTCGTATAATAGTTTTGGACTTGTGCGCATGTTTGGTTTGGAGCATCGAGGGATCAGATGAGTTTCGGATAGGTTACATAATGAATTTGTACTTAGAATCATAACTGGTGAAACATTGTTTCTTGTGCAGGCCTCAGACCTTGCATTTGCGAGGTCTGATTTCGCATTTGCGATATATCAGTGTCTCTGTCAGATTCGCAATTGCGAAGTGGGGCTGGGTCAGTAGAGTTCGCATTTGCGATCAAAATAATCGCAATTGCGAGGAGTCCAAGTTCGCATTTGCGAACAAACCATAGCAATTGCGATGGCAGCAGAAGTGTGAAGACTTCGCATTTGCGAAGGATTTTTTGCATATGCGGGGTTCGCAATTACGAACCCCAGGTTGCAATTGCGACATCTGCACTTGGACTTAAGAAGGGAAAAGGGGATTTTAGCTTATTCTTTCAAATTCTCAACCCTAAAAACCTTATGTCACGGCCCATGTTCACCTGTAGATCGTGATGGCGTCCAACACTACAGCTAGGCAAGCCAACTAATAAATTAATCAAATATCGATAAAATTTAAAACCAAAAAATCCCAAACTCTACCAATGTGTGTGCCAAGACCTGGTGTCACAAGTGCATGAGCATCTAGTAGATTATATAAAACTCCAAATACTGTCTAAAATGAAATAGACAGAATATAAATATCAGAAGAGACACTGGTAGCTGCAGAACAGCTCAGAAATGCAGCTCATCACTAGGCCTCGGGATAACGTGGGTATGTGATGATAGGTCCTCCACTAGTACCTGTCTCAGATCCTGCACAAAAAGTGCAGCAAGTGTAGTATGAGTACGTAAACAACGTGTACCCAGTAAGTCTCAAGCCTAATCTCGAAGNCTGTCTCAGATCCTGCACAAAAAGTGCAGCAAGTGTAGTATGAGTACGTAAACAACATGTACTCAGTAAGTATCAAGCCTAATCTCGAAGTGGTAGAGACAAGATGGCCGACTTTGACACTCACTATGGGTCAATAATAATTGAAATAAAATTAGGATATTCAAATCAGCATGATTTACAGAATTTACAAATAATTTATTTAATCAGCAAAAATAATCAAATTCCTTCAATTCAAATAAATTTCAATTTATCAATTAAATCTCATTTACATGAGTAAAAATTAATTTCTAAACAAGCAAGAATAATAATTCATTAAATTCCAAGGATTTTTCAATTTATTAATTAGCTTCACAAGCTGAAATAAATTATTAAAGTATCTTGTAATTATTATTATTAAG
>AWOL01S0203144.1:0-17316 GCA_000715115.1 Nicotiana otophora
AGCAATGGATCTTCCTTCTACAAACACACTTTGATTTGCTGAATTTATTTCAGGGAGCACTTTCCTTTTGGGATGAGGGTGATCATTGTGTTGTTTAGCATATGCAGTAGTTTTCCATTGTTGAAAAACTCCAACACCCCATTTGTTAGGTCTTTCTTTGTTATTCTCCAACTATCTTTGAAGAATTGGCTTCCATATCCATCCGGGCCAGGGCTTTTATACCCTGCAATTTCCCATAATACTTGTTTCACCTCCTTCTCTGTATATACAGCCTCCAATATCTTTTTACTCTATTCAGTCACCACAGGTCCTTTTTTCACTAATCTTCTATTAACATGATCCCTACCCTCCTTGCTTGTTCCCAAAAGAGTAGTGTAGAATCCAGTGAATTCTTTTTCAATCCCCTCCATTTCTGTGATGTTTTCCCCCATTGACACTCCTTATTGAAAATATCCTGTTTGTATTCCTCATGGCCTTCATAAAACTATGGAAGAACCTGGTATTTTGGTCACCTTGAATTGCCCATTGTATTTTACTCTTCTGCCTAAAAAATTGACATCTAGCTTGTTCCCAATTGCTGCATTCTTGTGCTAAATTCCTCTCCTGCTTATGAAGTTCACAGTCCATTGGGTCTGCCTGAATTCTGACTTGGCAAGTTAAAAGTTCCTCCTTTGCTTGATCTACTTTCTTCTCCACCTCACTGAACCTGCTTTTATTGATATTCATTAACACTCTTTTCAACTGATTCAATTTCCCCACCAATTGGTATTTCTTGGTCCCTTTGATCTCCCTTTGCCAGCTTTCCTCTACTTTTGTCATGAAGTCTGGTTCCATACTCCACATGTTAAAGTACTTGAACTATTTCTTCATTCTGTTATCTCCTCTTTCCCAGTTGATGATTGCAGGGCTATGATCATACAACTCTTTTTCCATATAATTCACTGTGGAAGCAGGGAGTTGAGACAACCATTCACTGTTTACTAATACTCTATCTATATTACTCATGACTTTGTCATCCCCTTCTTGCTTATTATTCCAAGTAAAGCAAGCCACTGTTGATTTTAGGTGGTGTAGATCACAAGCTTCTACATACTGCCTAAACTCCTTTGAGTCTGCCACAGTGACTGGACTTCCAATTCTTTCCTCTCTATATAGGACATAATTGAAATTCCCCATTACACCCCATGGTCCCTGTATCTAATTCCATATCCTTCTTGTATCCTCCCATAATTCTCTCCTAATGTCTTGATCATTAAACCCGTAGACAATGGTAATGTACATCTGCTCTCCACTACCTCTATGTTTTGCTTTACAATGAATTAACTATGCAGTAACTGTGATCAGGTCCACCTCATATATCTGAGGCTTCCATAATAACCATAAACGACCTCTTGGATGCTTATGCAAATTTGTGCTAAATGACCAACCATTACAAAGATTAAGAGAAGCTCGTTGAGCTTTTGCCCTCTTAATCTTTATTTCGAGGAGCCCAAATAACCCAGCCTTTACATTATGGAGAAATATATTTACTTATTTCTGCTTTGCTAGATTATTTAGGCCCCTTACATTCCAACATTCAATACTATCCATTTGGAGGGGGTTATCCCCCACCCTTCCCATTGTTTGGTCCCACTACAGCTTGCTTATCCCCGGGACTAGATGAGCTTGCTATGTTCCCATCAGACATAGTTATCTCCTCATTTCTTTGTGCTAGTGCTGCATACGAATTCCCAAGCTTCAGTGTCATCTCTCTTGATGCAATATTCTTGCTATTCTGCCTATTACCTCTAGCATGTGTAACTTGATTATTTCCTTCCTCAGGGCCTTTATTCTTTTGTTGTATCTCGTGTATGACTCCCTTTTTCCTCCCTTCTTCAGTCCTTACAGTTCCATTAGTGTTCTTAGGTCTTTCCTACCCATCCTTCTCTTCTTTTTGTTGGTCATTCTGTCGTTGACCTTGTTGTTCCTTAGGCTCATCCTTCCTCATGCATTTCGTGCAATCCAGTTGTTCATGCCCAAAATTATTACATGTGGCACAAAGCACTGGCTTCCACTCATAGACAACCCTTCGCTCTATAATCTTTCCATACTCATTTTCAAACATAACTTTTGATGGATATTGCTGGTTAATTGACACCTCAACCAGTATTCTAGCAAATGTAAGTTGCTCTTTCTGCGATGTAGCTCTATCTGCCTTCAATGGCTTTCCCACCATGCCTGCAATTTTTGTGAGAGAACTCTTTCCCAATACTTGATATCTAATCCCATGAGCCTTATCCATATAGGAATTCTATCAATTATTTCCTTCTTCATGTCAATGTCCTATTTCCATGATTTTACGACAACTGGCTTTTTATCAAACATCTGGACTCCTTCTTCAACAGTTTTGATTTTACTTTCTTTAGCTTGAAATCGCACAAGGAACACCCCTTTGTTAACGAGTTCCACTTTGTCAATTCCCTTATTTCCCCAAATTCTTCGAAAATACCCATCCATTACTGACAATGGTGGATTAGACCCTAACACATAGCAAATCACTGCTGATCTCCAGTATTCAACTTCATCCTTGATATCCTCAATAGTAATTTTGACATTTTGATTGGTAATTTCCTCACTACATAGATCGAATCCCTCAGCTGTGGGTATTTGTCCTACTACTACTCCATGAATTCATGATTTGTTGTGAATTCTCCATCCCTTCTTTCTCCTCCGCCTCTTCTTCTACCATATCTGCCGATGAACTTTTTCCGCTACTCTTCACCATGCAATTCTCATCTCTATTCATCGAATTACAACGAATTGATATGTGATCCATACTTACTTGCGACAATTCTAGCGGTACGATACCTTGAAGTACATTGATGCTCCTTGTTTTCTTCGCATCTGTTGATTGCGGTACAGTTTGCTTTCCACCATTTGTGACAGTACCTTGTCCTTGTTTCTCTCCCCCTTCAGCTTTCGATTTCCTGCCCATGTTCAACTTTCACTTAGAGGAAATTTCATTCTAGAGAGAGAAATTTTCCAAATATCAAATTTCCACTTTAACTATTTAGAATGTTTCATGTTATATTGTACAATTTGAATTTGTATAGTATTGCATTACTAATTCAAAAGAGTATTTTTTTATTAGTTGTGCTGACTTCAAATATTAACTATAACATGGGGTCCTTGCTAATATCTCATTTGGTCGAATAATTTATATATTATTTATAAGATATCAGAATGCTCAATATAGCAAATAATGTATTGACAAAGAAGATAACTTATTAGATATTGTCAAAAAGATGACTTAATTTTCCAACTATTAAATTAATAGAAATTCAATCGGATAAAAGCATTAGCAGTAAGCGACTGTAAAGCGATTGACATAGAAAATATGAGATAAATCTTTTAAATGCTGAAAATCAATATGGTTACACTAACATAATACTTTGAAATTGCACAAACCATTAATCTCTTAATATATAAAATTTAAACTTAAATACTACGTCAATGTATTAGATTTTGATATCCAAAACTAAAAACAATGACAAAAATGAAAAAGAAGACACAAAAACAATTACAATAAAAGTTAAGGTGTCATTGTTTTATTATTATTTTTTATAGAATTTCTAAACCACATTATTTCTCTTTAATTCATATACAGTGGCAGATGTAGAGTATAGTTACTGGGTTTTCGGGAACTCAATAACTTTTGCGGAGACCCTGTATTTATATTAAAATCAATTAAATATCTATAAATATATAACTGTGAACCCAGTTATTATTGTATATTAATTTGAGATTATAATAGAAACCCATAAACTTCAAATTCTGGAATCGCCTTTGTTCATATACCTTAACCCAAAGCATTAACTCAATTGCGAAAAACAGGAACAATAAAGAGAACTAATAATACCTTTGGAGATCTTTGCTTCTTTCTATAGCAATACGAATAATGGATAATGTGGAACAATGGCGTCTTTTATAGGAATGACTGACTTATTCTTTTTTTACGTGGATTCATACAATAAATCTGAATCACATACCAACTGGAGAAGAATAACTAAACGAAGCATATTGTTGTCTAAAACAAGTTGACTACTACACCAAACATATTGTTGTGGAAGAAGATGTGGGCGCAAACTGTTGTCCAAGAAGGAGTAGGTTACCAAGTAGGCGGCGAGGAGAGTCCAATTTATGAAATACCATAAGCAGATTTTATGGAATACAAAGTTTTACTCTTCGCTGTCTTTAGTTTATGAAATACCATAAGCATATTAATCATTTGTAGACTACAAAAAGAAAAAAATTAAACATATTTGTAGAAAAATACAAGTAGCTGGCTACTAAGAAGAAGTAGTCGACAAGGAGTAGAGCCCTAAATGAAAGAGTTCGAAGAAGAATAAAGAATTTGACTCAAAAGCGACTTTATACGATCCACCTACTAGGCCCAGTGTAAGTGTAGTTTGAATGGAAAAGAAATCTTCCCTTAGGAGATTTATAATTATATCCTTAAATTATATAAATATTGAAGGTCATAAAAGTCTATCAATATTTCGGAGATATTTTTATCGTTCAACATTTAGCATAAATTATTCGTGCTTTTATAATAATATAGATAGATATAAATTATTTTAATGTTTAAGTATGAATTAAAAAGTAAAAGCCACTAGCAATGACAAACAAATTATATTGTATACTTTAGAAGGAAATTGACGTGACTAATCTTATGGACTTAGGCAGCATTGACAAAGTTTCATTAGATTTTTCTCTTAAATGGATGAACGTCATTGGTAATCAAGACTAATCTTCAAAGGCCAACTGCCACGAGTCTTGAAGTAGGGGCCATTTATAAGCATTTAAATTTTGTTGAATTTAAATCTATAAAATAATTTGGACCATATTAAATTCATGACATTAGTCCAAACAAATATTGTGCCTAGTTGGGCTAATTATTTAAATCCAATATATATGTTGGGCTAATCCATTTAATTGGACTACGAATTAAATGATAATCCCACTTCATTAACTCAAGGTCCAAATGGCTATTAGCCCATTTTCAAGCCCATGCTCATGTCACGTGTCAAGTGATATGGCAATCCAAATCAAAAGAACGAGCCAATAAAATCAAGACATGTGTCAAATGATGTGGCAATCCAAGATAAATAAATGAGCCAATGAAATCATGCAATGTGTCAAGAAAGGGAGGCATAATAAATCAAATCAACAACCAATAGAGTTATGCCAAGTGTCTGGATGGGTATTGGTCAGTTCAAATGGACCAATCAAATCGAAGAGCCACACCACTCCCTACAACTATAAATAGAGGTCTTCATAAAGTTAGAAGACACCATAAGTGATAACAAGAAGCAAATAGAGAGCTCGTGGATCAAACAACGCAAATTTCTCTACAAGCTACAAGCTACAAGCTCAAGATCAAAATCAAGAACGAAGCCAAATCAAATACCAAGGTGTTCAAGATCAAATTACTTGTTCGTGATCAAATCCAAATTCAAGTTCAATAAGTAGATTCAAGACTAAACTTTACAAGCCCTTGACTCAAAATCAAAATCAAGTTCATCAAGATAGTTTACATTCTTGAAGAATCAGAGGAATACTATAGAGATTGTAACACTGATCTTCTAGTGAAATTGTGATGACCCAAAAGGTCATATTTAAATTTAATAACTAATTATGTATTTTGAGACCTCAAAAAATACTATTTATTATTTCTCGACTCACGTGCGCAGTCCGTATAATTTTTCGGAAAGTGTTTATATGAAAAATTGATTAAAATGTGAAATAGAGCTTTAAAACTTAAATGAGTTGACTTTGATAAATATTTTGAGCAAACGAACCTGGATCAGTATTTTGACATTTTCGGTAGGTTCGTATCGTGATTTGGGACTTGGGCGTATGTCCGAAATTTAATTTGGAGGTCCCTAGCTCAAGTTATGACCATTTGACGGAAACTAGAAATTTAAAAGGCTAAAGATTTTCAAAGTTGACCACGGATTTGACTTTTTTATATCGGGGTCAGAATCCGATTCAGAAAATTAAAATAGCTCTATTATGTCATTTATGACTTGTGTGCCAAATTTGAAGTCATTCTGGATTCATTTAACATGTTTCAGCACAAGTTTTGTAAATGGAAATGTTTGAAACTCTTAAGTCCGAATCAAGGTGTGAATTGTAATTTCGATGTTATTTGGTGTGATTTGAGACCCCGAGTAAGTCCGTATTATATTATGAGACTGGTTGGTATAATTTAACGGGATCCCGAGTGGTTCGGTGAGTTTCGAGGTGAGTTTTGAGCCAGTCCGGGCATTTCGGCACTCTAATGTTGTTCTGAAACTTTTGGAAGTGTGGGGGCACATTTTTGACTGCTGAGGCAAATGAAAAAGTGCGGACCGCAGAGGAAAAGTACAAACTACAGAGCAAAAGTGCGGACCACACAATTCTGCCCGCGGCCGCACAATTCTTCCCGTGGACGCACAATTTTGCTTACGGCCGCACTTCAGGGGGGTTCTGCAGGTTCGATGTCCAGACTTCGGAAGCTTATATACTTTAATCTATAAGAAATTTGGAGATGATTCAAACACGAAAATTGTAGCCCTTTGAATTTAGTTTCTAGAAAGGTATAAAATTAATCATTTGGATATTTGTGGAGAAAGTTATGGTCAAATTACTAAAGCCTGGTAGTGCAGTCACCATAGAAGTGCGATCGCACAATTTCAGTTGCGGCCGCAGAATCTGGGATGTGCGGCCGCACAAAAANGTGGATTTTCAAGAAATTCATTGGGGTCAGTGTTTCTTAACCTAAATTGATTATATTTCATGATTTCATACTCATTGACATCATGAATCCGTTAATTTATGGAAGAAAAAATAGATTTTTATAAAATCTTCCAAAAATATAAAATTAAGGTTTGAAGGTCAATCCGATGTCGGAATTCGATAATTTTTGTATGGTTGAACTCATATCGGAACGAGTGTTCGGATTTTGTAAGTTTTTTCGGGATTCAAGACGTGGGTCCTACTGTTGATTGTTTAGATGAATTTTGGATTTTTAATCCGAAAAATTTATAATTTCATTCGGAATTATTTTCTACGATTTGTATTGAGTATATTGAAGTGTTTATGACTAAATTTGAGGATTTTGAACATGAATTCGCGAGGAAAAGATTTATTGGAATCTTTAATTTGGTTGTAAGCGAGATAAGTATCGTGGTTAATCTTGACTTGAGGGAGTAGGATTTATTTATCTATTTGCTACGTTATTTAATGTGCGGGTACAACGTGTATGTGAGGTGACGAGTACTTATGCGTTGTGGTTGGGTCAAAGCATGCTGGAGGAATTTATTTCATTATGAATAATCGCTTATTTAATTAAGATATTCATGTTCAAGTTTATTATTGATTATTTGATCATTATTTATGAAATTTTTATTGATTTAATTATTGTTGAATATGGTGAGGAAGAGTGTAAAGCACGAAGGGTGATGTCGTGCCATGTTTATGATTTATACTATCATTGTCATGGTGAGAAAGAGTGTAAAAGCACGAAGGGTGTTGCCGTGTTAATTTTGAGAGTAAAATTACGAAGGGTGATGTCGTGCCATATTCAGAGAGTGTAAAAGCACGAAGGGTGATGCCGTGCCAAAAGAGAGTTAAAGCACGAATGGTTATGCCATGCCAATTATTATTATTTATTTATCAGTTTATGGGAGGAATGAGAGTAAAAGTAATAACGGTGGTGCCGTGCTATTTTCATATTATCAGTTGCTCATTTTATTGTTGATGAATTAATTGGTTGCTAAGTGATACTCCTCCTGCTGAAATTATTATATCATTCCCCTTCGCATGTTCCCTCCCAAGTCTATAAAGTGTTAATTATTGTTGTAACGTCCCGGTCGGCCATTTTGAGAGTTATTACCCCGATCCCTTATTAACTGCTTCTCCCATATCTATTTCTGCTATTGTGACTTGCCGGGAGATTTCGTTTTGGTTTTTGGAGTATTTTGGGACACTTAGTCCCTAAATGGAGATTTAAGCCTTAGGATTTGGACCGTAGTCAGAACTATGTGAAGACGACTCCGAAATGGAGTTTTGTCAGTTCTGTTAGCTCTGTTAGGTGATTTTGGATTTAGGGGCATGTCTGGGTAGTATTTTGGAGGTCTATAGCTCATTTAGGCTTGAAATGGCGAAAGTCGAAGTTTTGGAGATTTGGATCGGTACTGAAATTTTGATACCGGAGTCGAATTGTGATTTTGGAAGTTGAGTAGGTCTGTAATGTTGAATACGATTTGTATGCAAAATTTAAGGTCAATCGGGCATGGTTTGATAGGTTTCGGCATCGGTTGTGGAAATTTGAAGTTTCAAGTTCATTAAGTTTGAATTGGAGGGTGATTCGTGATTTTAGCATTGTTTGATGTGATTTGAGGGCTCGACTAAATTCGTGTGGTGATTTAGGACTGGTTGGTATGTTTGGTTGAGGTCCCGGGGGTCTCGGGTGTGTTTCGGATATCCAGCGGATCGATTTTTGGACTTAGGAGATTGCTGAAGTTTTCTGGTGTGTGAGTTCTAGTTTTCCTTATACGCGATCGCGTGGGGTGATCCGCGATCGCGTAAGCTAGCTGGGCGAGAGGATGGAATTGTTCTTCGCGTTCGCAGACAGGTGCATGGGAATGCATAGTGAAGTGAGGTGGTGCTTCGCAAACGCAGAGTCAAGGTCGCGTTCGCGTAGGGTTAAGTGGGCCAAAGTTGGGCCACACACTTTGCTCACCGCGAACGCGTAGGGTTGTTCGCGATCGCGTAAGTATGAGAGTCAGAGTATCGCGTTTGCGTGGTGTTTTACGCGTTCGCGTAGAGTTAATTTCTGGTGCAGCAAAGTTGTTTTTCGCGATCGCGAGTCTATTTCCGCGATCGCGATTAAGGAATCATTGGGCACTATTAAACATTTCAAAAACGAGGGTTTGGCCATTTTTGTCAAAACTTGAGTTTGGGAGCTCGGATTTGGACGAGATTTTGGGAGATTTTCAGATATATCGATTGGATAATGATTCTACACTTGATTTTGGTAATATCCCATTGAACTATCATTAGGAAGAAGTTCTTCAACTAAGGATTCTACACTTGATTTTCAGAGACATCGATTAGGAAGAAGTTCTTCAACTAAGATTTTTGGGTTTTGATTGGAATTTTGACATCGATTTTGGATAATTTTGGTACGAGTGAACTCGTGAGTGAATGGGTGTTCATATTTGGTGACTTTTACTCGATTCCGAGACGTGGGCCCGGGAAGGCTTTTTTGGGCGATTTTTCAATTTCTTGCTTTAGCTTTGATTTCGTTAATTAGATTAATTCTTATAGTTGTATTTATGGTATGTAATTGAGTTTTGCTAGATTTGAGCCATTCAGAGCTGGATATTCGTGGAAAGAGCATTGTTATGGATTGATTGAGCTTGGTTTGAGGTAAGTGGCTTGCCTAACCTTGTGTAGGGAAAATCCCCTTAGGATTTGGTACTGATTTTACATGTGAGCGTCGCGTACGCGAGGTGACGAGTGCGTACACGGTCTATTTGTTGAAAAACTTGATTTTTTACTGAGAAATTCCTTGTTTCTATCTTAATTGAATATACTAGCATGCGTAGTTACCCGGTTAGCTTAAAATAACATGTTTATGTGCCTTATTTGCTTAATTGAACTCTTTGCAGCATGCCTATTGAATTCCCGCTTCTTTCCCGACTTGTACTTAGTCTAGACTGTAGATTTCTCTTGCTGTACTTGTCGTTTGTAATTGATTGCGCTGTATATTTACTTTGGGACTACGGAACAGTATCCCGAGAGATCCCCCTCTATATTTACTTTTGGGACTACGGGACGGTATCCCTGGAGATCCCCCTGCATATTTACTTTTGGGACTACGGGACGGTATCCCGGGAGATCCCCCTGCACATTTACTTTGAGACTACGAGGCGGTACCTCGGGAGTTCTCCCTACATATTTACTTTTGGGACTACGAGACGGTATCTCGGGAGATCCCCTGTCGCTTCATTCCATACACTGTGCTTTCCTTCATTGAACCTTAGTCTCTTATTATACTGCTTATTCTCCTGTTTTTATTATTATATACCAGTGGGCCTGACCTGACCTCGTCACTACTCGACCGAGGTTAGGCTCGGCACTTACTAGGTACCACTGTGGTGTACTCACGCCCTTTCCTGCATATGTTTTTTGTGTGCAGATCCAGGTTCCTTTTACCAGCCTCATCCTTAGTTGCAGTTGTTGCTATTTCGGAGAACTTCAAGGTACATCTGCACGCGCCCATAGATCCTCGGAATCCCCCTATGTTGATTCTTCTCTTATTTCTATAGACATTGATGTATAGAACAGTTAGAACTTCGTATAAGCTTGTGACTTACGGTGTTCCGGGTCTTGGAAGTGTCATGTATATTTCGAGAGTTAATTATTGTATATGCCGAGCGGCATCTCAATTGCTTATTAAAATATCTGTTAATGTTAATTGTTAAATTTTCATGTTTTGTTTTTCATTTTATTTTCGCAAGTATTAGGCTTACCTAGTCGTAGAGACTAGGTGCCGTCACGATATTTCATGGAGGGAGAATTTGGGTCGTGACAATTGTATTATCATTGCTTCGTATTTGTATATACTTGTACAAGTTGTTTACATATGTGTCTTGTCATAGCCTCGTCACTATTTCGCCGAATAAAACACAGTTGACATTTCAATCTATAGGCTTCTTCAGTTTAACTTTTTCCTTAAACTTTTTTACCAATTATGAGTTGGAAACTGGATCACTTCACAAATAATGATCCTGATTCGTTAAAAATTTGTGCAACCTATCTTGACCCTACTTTACAAACTTGCTATAACATATTTTTTTTATAAGGGAAAAGGGCTAAATTGTGATGACCCAAAGTGTCATATTTAAATTTGATAATTAATTCTGTATTCTAAGACCTCAAAAAATACTGATTATCATTTCTCGACTTGCGTGCGCAGTCCGTACAATTTTCCGGGAAGTTTTTATCTGAACAAATGGATTAAAATGTGAAATAGAACTTTAAAACTTAACTGAATTGACTTTAGTAAATATTTTGAGCAAACAGACTCGGATCAGTATTTTGACAGTTCTGATAGGTCCGTATCGTGATTTTGGACTTGGGTGTATGCCCGGAATCGAATTCCGAGGTCCCTAGCCCGAGATATGGAATTTTGATGAAAACTTAAAAGTTTGAAAGCTTAATAATTTTTAAGAATTTACTGATGTTAGATTTATTGATACCAGGTCAATATTTTGGTTTCGGATCCCTCTATAGGTCCACTATAATATTTATGACTTGTCTGCCGAATTTGGCGAGAAACGGAGTTGATTTAACGTGATTCGGACGTCCGGTTGTGAAAATATAAGTTTTAAAGTTTTCTTGAAAATTTCATTCGATTTGGGGTTAAATTCGTAGTTCTAGGTGTTATTTTGACGATTTGATCACACGAGCAAGTTCGTATGATGTTTTAGGACTTGTGTGCATGTTTAGGGTGGAGCCCCGAGGGCTCGGTGGAGTTTCGAATAGGCTACGGGATGATTTTGAACTTAGAAAATCTGGTTTTTGAGCTTCTGTTGTCATCTGGTGCATTGTGCTTCGCGATCACAAAGCCATTTCTGCGATCGCGAAGAGAAAATTGTGAGTCGTAAGTTTTACCCTTCGTGTTCGCAAAGATAGGCACGCGATCGCGGAAGGCTAACTCCGAGTGCACCGCGAACGCATGGGCAAAGCTGCGATCACGTAGAGGAAATGAGGCACAAGCTGAAGCACTGAATTTGTGCTACGCGATCGCATAAGCCTGTACGCGATCGCGTAAGGTTGAGAAAATGTTCTCTGCAATCGCATGGCCATTTACGTGATCACATAGAGTTAATAAAATGGGCAGCCAAAATGTGCTTCGTGATCGCAAACAATTATCCGTGATCGCGAAAAGTAAATTGCACCTAGGCAGAAATTGTGCTACGTGATCGCGAACGGATTTCCGCGATCGCGATGAGTAAAACTCTGAAAAAACAGAAATTAAGTTATGGAAATAGGATTTGGACCCATTTTCAACAATTTCTAATTTTTGACCTCGGGTAAGGCGATTCTTGGACGATTTTCACGGGAAAACATTGGGGTAAGTGTTCCTTATCCTATATCTATTATATTTCATGATTCCATACTCATTTACATCATGAATCCATGAATTTATGGGAGAAAAATCAGATTTTTATAAAATCTTCCAAAAACCAAAATTGAAGATTTGAAGGTCCATTTGACATCGGAATTTGATAATTTTTTGTATAGTTGGACTCGCCTCGGAATAGTTATTTGGATTTCGTAAGTTTTTTCGAGATTTGAGATGCGGGCCCCACTATCAATTTTTAAAGTGAATTTCGGATTTTATCCGGAAAATTAGTAAATTCATATGAAATTAATTCCTATGATTTGTATTGAGTATATCGAATTGTTTGTGAATAGATTTGATGCTTTTGGAGACAAATTCAAAAGAAAAAGTTGTGGTCGAGTAATTGATTGAAATTGCAAGGTGAGGTAAGTGTCGTGGTTAACCTTGACTTGAGGGAATAGAACTCTTAAATTATTTGTTATGTGAAATGCATGTGAACGACGTATAGGCGAGGTGACGAGTGTCTATACGTCGTCAAATTAATTGTTTGCATAATTATTTGAAAATCATAAATTGCTCTAATACACTAATTAATTGTTATAATAATTATTTATCTCCTATTCTTTGTTAAATATTAATTCTTGAATTCCTGCAATAATTGCTACATGCTATTTGATTTATGTGTCGTAATTGTTATTTGACATTTAGCATACTAAATATTAAACTGCTTATTTTCTCCACGATTTTTATAATTAATTGCTAATTGCCATTATTTATTCATAAATAAATTATAATTATTGTGTGCCTTGATACTTAATAGTTTCTCATTGGACGTGGTATTTATTGGAGTAATGTTTATTACATTTATGAGTTGTTTAAAGTTATATTGGGGGTACGGATTGCACGCCGCAACGGAAATGAAAGTAAATATAAATATATTGGAGGATCGAATTGCACACTGCAACAGACTTGTTTAAAAATCCATATTGGAGGATCGGATTGCACGCCGCAACAGATTTATTTAAAAGTCAATATATATCCTTGATTAAAATAAATATATGGAAGGGTTGAAAATGAATATATTGTGGAAACGGGTTGCACGCTGCTATGGAAATCGGTTGAAATAATAATTGGTTATGGATGCTAAGTTGGTTTCAACTATTATAAATGAGTTACCTGATATATTTTTATTATTTGTTGTTGTTACTAATATTACGTACAGGTTAATGTAAGTGACCTGCCTTAGCCTCGTCACTTCTTCGTCGAGGTTAGGCTCGGTACTTAGCAGTACATGGGGTCGGTTGTACTGATACTACACTCTGCACTTCTTGTGCAGATTTCGGAGTTGGTCCCAGCGGCGTACTATAGACTTGCTCGGATTTCAGCCACCAGAGGAGACTTGAGGTATAACTGTACGGCGTCCGCAGTTATGAAGTTCCCGTCTACTTTACTTTAGCTGTGTGTTTGTTTCCAGACAACTTTCTTTTATTCAGACCTTTATTTGTATTATTCTAGAAGCTCTGGCACTTGTACCACCAGTTCTGGGATGGTATTTAGACACCGCTATTATTATGGATTTTTTACTACATTTCAGACTTTACTTCCACATTGGTTTCCTTGTTATAAATTATTTTAAAATTATTTTAAAAAATGGCTAATATTATTCTAACGTTGGCTTGCCTAGCAAGTGAAATGTTAGACGCCATCACGGTCCCGAAGGTAGGAATTTTGGGTCGTGACAGTTGGTATCAGAGCACTAGCTTACATAGGTCTCACGAGTCACGAGCAAGCTTAGTAGAGTCTGAAGAATTGGTACGGAGATGTCTGTACTTATCTCTCGGAAGCTATGGAGTTTAGGAACAATATCACTTCTTTCTTATTCTGTCGTGCGATTTTATTCTATCATCGATAATTGAACCATTCTATTCTTATTCTCTCGCAGATGGTGAGAATGCGTAATACCTCTACTGATGGACGGGGACCAGAGCCCCCGATGGCAACTATGGCCAGGGGTAGAGATCGAGGTCGAGGCCGAGGTCGTGCTAGAGGTCGAGGCAGAGGTAGATATCAGTTTAGAGCTCGAGCAGCTGCACCTGTTATAGAACCTCAGGTGGATCTTCAGCAGGAGGTTCCAGTTCGGAATGTACTAGTCCGTTTGGTGAGTCTTATGGAGGGCGTGGCCCAGAATGGCATATTTCCAATGGCACCAGCTGTTTCACAGGCTGGGGGAGGAGCACAAACTCCCACTACTCCCGCTCCGGAGCAGATGGCTCCCTAGAATCAGGCTCTAGCACCCCGCTAATTGGGGTAGTTCAGCCAGTTGTTGCGACACAGGCCGGTGATAGGCCCGCCATGTCTTTTGAGGCCTTATTGAGACTGGATAAGTTTGCTAAGCTCTTTCCAGTTCACTTCAGTGGTACACTTCCTGAGGACCCACAGGATTATCTTGATCGCTGGCATGAGGTGCTGCGGAACATGGGTATAGTGGAGATCAATGGGGTTAATTTTGTTGTATTTCAGATGACGGGTTCCGCCAAGAGATGGTGGAGATATTATACATTGACCAGACCAGTTGGATCGCCTGTACTTACCTGGGATCAGTTCTCTCAGCTATTTCTGGAGAAGTTCCTTCCTATCACATTGAGAGAGGATTTTCGCAAGTAATTTAAGCGCCTACAGCAGGGCAGTATGACTGTTACTCAATATGAGTCCCGTTTTGTGGATTCGGCCCGTCATGCTCTCCTTTTACTACCTACTAAGGGAGAGAGAATGATGAGGTTTATTGAGGGACTCACTCACCCTATAAGACTTCAGATGGCCAAAGAGACCGGAAGTGAGATTTCTTTTCAGGCGGTTGCTAATGTCACAAGGAGGATCGAGATGGTTCTTGCACAAGAGAGAGGGCAGAGGTCTGATAAGTGTTACACCCCATGTTTTCATACGTGGAAGTACGCCATAAGTAAATTGATATAAGCTCGAAAATGAGATGTTACCTTTCTCATTTTCGTACGTTAAAATTTCGTCATAAGTTAATCGATGTGAATTCGGGAATGAGGTTATTTTGAAATTATAAAGCATTATGTTATTTCAAACACGTGATGAGTAAATTCGTGAAGGAGAAAGGGCAAGCAAATCGAAGAAAATGAGTTTCGTCGAAGTTTGACATGTTGGGATAAAATATGGCCCGAGCTAAAATACCTGATATTTATGGACTAGTGCCATATAAGGTACCACATGACCATGATAGTATGATGTATAAGGTATGTGAGAAGTGAGTAGTATTTTAAGTAAGTGAAAATAATTCTTAATTATGTGGGTTATTGGTTAATTATTGGGTAATGGGACATTACCTAGTTAATTAATAATTAGTGGTTAATTAATTGAAGTCTTTGGATAAAAATTGGACACAAAACGTGGCAGCCACATAAAACTACATTAAGTGACTTGTGTATTATGTAGCAAGGTGTCCATTAAGTGATTTGTGACTCATGTATTATGTAGCAAGGTGTCCATTAAGTGATTCACCCCTCTTTAATCTTCTGAATGAGATTTGCATACAAATCTTCACTTTAGCACATGCAAGCTAATGCTTGCTTACCCCCCTTGAGATTAGGAGCTACAAGCATCATTTTAGCACAGAGTTAAGCCAAATTTGATAATGGTTGGAGCTGGTATATTGTCAAAATCGTGTATAATTTCATACAAATTGTATATGTGATTTGCTACAATTAAATCTCATACAAGACTACTTAATATTTAGCAACGTGGGATTTTGTGATTCTAAGGAAGTACGGTGCAATCTTTTTCAAGAACATCATACGGATTTTTCCCTACTTCGATCCGCCGTTATGTGTTCTTCGCAAAAGACGTGTGTTAGGTAGATTGTTAAGAGAATCGACTCAGGTATGTTAAGGTTATACCTTCTTTCTTTTTGGCATGATCAATACGATACAAACAAAACGAGCAAATGCACAATTTCCATAAATGACTCTATTCATAGAAATATTAGGGGTGTCTATACTCTATATTCTTGATTCTCCATGTGAATTATTATTATATCTTCTATTCATGGGTCTCATAAAAATACGTATTTGATAAAATTTATCCGACAGGCATATTATTTTTATGACATTCCGAGAAAATCTTATTAATGTATTTCTTATGCATTTCATGCATTTATACATGTACATTGACCCATGACCAGATGACGGTATATTCGTGTATATATGTATATTATATGTATATGGGATATGGAAAAAGGTTATGGCGTTATATACGCACTACCACCTAATCAGTTGGTATACGTTGATAATTTGCCCACAGTGGCCGAAATGATATGACGGTATGCCCTCAGAGGCTTGATGATATTATGAACGCATATACCTATGCATGGTATGACATTTATATGCATATGCATGATATTATAAAAATGAAATGATTCACATAGCTATGCAGACGTACATGTCGAGTCTTTTACTCCATGTTTCTTTCATGTCTATTATTTACTAATTTTCATTCCTTACATACTCAGTACATTATTTGTACTGACGTCTATTTTGCCTGGGGATGCTGCGTTTCATGCCCGCAGGTCCCGATAGACAGGTCGAGCATCCTCCAAGTAGGCTATCAGCTCAGCGGAAGATGTTGGTGTGCTTAATTTGCTCCGGAGTTGCTTTTTTGGTTAGTATGTTTAGACATGTATTGATTGGTATGTCGGGGCCTTGTCTCGACCTTATGACGTTTATGTACTATTAGAGTCTTGTAGACATATGTCATGTATATGAAAGATTGTATGGACTTGTCGGCCTATGTTCAGTGTACGAATGATTATTTTGGCCATATAGGCCCGTACGCCATACGTATAAGTTTGGATTACATGTTGGGTCGTCTAATGTCGAGTATTTCCCCATGTTTTATTATAGTTATCTCACGATATCCTCTCTGGCTCATTTACCTATGATATTATTATACGAAGATACGTTCCACAGGTACTCGATTAAGTAAGGTATCGGGTGCCTGTTGTGGCCCATAGGTTTGGGTCGTGGCAATAAGAGGCCTCGTCAGTTCGGTGGTTTCAGTGGTGCCTCGTCTGTAGGCAGGGGTAATTTTGGTAGGGGTCATCCTCCCAGACCATTTCATTCAGCACTTCATACATC
>AWOL01S0203184.1:7448-24430 GCA_000715115.1 Nicotiana otophora
ACCCTAGCACCCTGCAACTGGTCGAATAGATCATCAATACGGGGCAATGAGTACTTGTTCTTAATAGTGACTTTGTTCAATTGGCGATAATCAATGCACATTCTCATAGTTCCTTCCTTCTTCATCACAAATAATATCGGTGCATCCCAAGGCGATACACTTGGTCTGACAAACCCTTTGGCTAGTAACTCCTCAAGCTGTTCTTTTAACTCTTTCAATTCTTTCGGAGCCATGCGATACGGTGTGATAAGTATGGGCTGGGTATCTGGAGCCAAGTAAATACATAAATCAATGTCACGATATGGTGGCATGCCTAGAAGATCTAAAGGAAAATTATCGGAGAACTCCTGCACTACATGCACTGAATTAATCGCCGGAGTCTCTACAGTAGTGTCCCGAACATAGGATAGATAAGCCAAACAACCCTTCTCAACCATGTGTCAAACCTTTAGAAAGAAAATAACCTGATTAGATGCGCTGACAGACAGACCCTTCCACTCCAACCTAGGAAATGCTGGAATTGCCAAGGTAACAGTCTTGACATGGCAATCTAGGATGGCATGATATGGAGATAACCAGTCCATGCCCAGGATGATCTCGAAATCGGTCATCTCAAGCAGCAGAAGATCTGATCTGGTTTCATAACCACAAAATGTAACAATGCAGGACCGGTGGATCCGATCTACAACAACAGAATCGCCCACATGAGTGGACAAATAAATAGGATTACCCAAGGACTCACGAGAAACACACAGGAAATGAGCAAATAGAGATGGCACATTGGAATATGTAGACCCTGGATCAAATAGTACAAATACATCTTTACCGCAAACAAAAATAATACTTGTGATCACGGCATCTGAGGCCTCTGCATCTGGTTTGGCCAGAAAAACATAGAACCGAGCTGGAGCGCCAACTGGATGACCTCCACCTAGCTGGCCACCACCTCTAAGACGACCCAAGGACTCACGAGAAACACCCAGTAAATGAGCAAATATAGATGATACATTGGAATATGTAGACCCTGGATTAAATAGTACGGAGGGATCTTTGCCGCAGACAGAAAAAATACTTGTGATCACTGTATCTGAGGACGCCTCTGCATCTGGTTTGGCCAGAAAAACATAGAACCGAGTTGGAGCGCCAAATGGGTGGCCTCTACCTCTAGGACGGCCCCTTCCCACCTACCCTCCACCTCTAGGCGGCCGGACGGTTGGTGTAGCAAGTGATGCAATAATCATAGGCTGCTGACCCTATTGCACTGGTCTTCCCCGAAGCCTGGGGCAGAATATCTGCATGTGATTGAAATCCCCGCACTCGAAACAACCCCTAGGTACGCTGGACTGCTGACCTGAAGTGTGTCCCTGATGACTTGAATGCCCATTGGAAGAACCCTGAATAGCTGGTCGACAATAAGAACTCTCTGGCATAGCACTGAAATAAAGTCGCACTGGAGTACCCCGAGGAGTTGGTGGCACTGGATATGGGGGCCTGCTGGGCTGCCCTCTCACAAACTGACCTCTACCCCCAGAGGGAGCACCTCTGAACTCTCCAGAATATCTAAACCTCTTATCTCTCATAACCTTCTCTCGGCTACGCAGACGCACACCCTCAAGCCTCCGGGCTATCTCCACAACCAGCTCATAAGAAGTCCCCATCTCAACCTCTCGGGCCATAGTGGCCTGAATGTTAGTATGAAAATCCACGACAAACCTCCGCACTCTCTCCGCATCAGTAGGGAGTATCATAAGTGCATGGTGAGACAACTCAGATAAACGTGCCTCATAATCGGTCATTGACATCTGACCCTACTGGAGCTGCTCAAACAGAAACCACAACCCTTTCCTTTGGGAGGATGAAATGTACCTATCCAGGAAAATACGGGTGAACCTGTCCCAAGTCATGGGAGGAGAATCTGCTGGTCTGCCTAGAAGATAGGACTTTCACTATCTACAGGCCCTGCCCTCAAACTGAAAAGTAGCAAAGTCTACCCCACGAGACTCCAATATCGTCATGTTTTGCAATCTGTCCCTGCACCAATCAATGAAGTCCTGGGGATCCTCATATCGCTCACCCCCAAAGACAGGAGGATGTAGCCTGGTCCATTTATCCAACAGCTTTTGCGGCTTGGCAGTTGCAATTGGTCTCGGCTCAGGTGTAGGCGCTGCCACTGGCTGGGCTCCACCTAGGGTAGTGTACCTTGGGTCTAATATACAGTAGCTACCTGCCCTTGGGCCTGTGCAGTGGGGTCTGTGCTCACCCACCTGCCTGAGATGTGGTTGGGTCTGCCAGAAATAAACTGGCCTGAGTTATAGTGTCCATGAACTGCAACATACGTCCTATGACCTCCTGAAATCCTGGTGCGGATGTGAAATCCACCGGAGCTGACTCTCTTCCGAGCACCTCTCCCTGCTCCTCGATGATAGAATCCTCTACTGGATCCACTGGTGGCATAACTGGAACAACTCTGGGACGTCCTCATCCCCTACCATAGGCTGGAGCCCTCCCCCGGCCTCTAATAATAGGGGGAACAACTCTTTCCTGGTATGGAACCTCAGTAGAGCACGTTCTTACCATATGTGAGAGAATAAGAGAAAGATACTTAGTACTACATCAACTGCATGATAGGAGATGAAGAAAGGTAGTTTCCTAACACCCAATAGCCTCTCGAAGATAAGTACAGATGTCTCCGTACAGATCCGCAAGACTCTATTAGGACTTCTCATAACTTGTGAGACCTACGTGAACCTAGTGCTTTGATACCATGTTGTCCCGACCCAATTTCACCTATAGGTCGTGATGGAGCCCTAAAATCACAGCTAGGCCAGTCGATTAATGAATTAAACATATATTCTATCATTTAATAAATTTTTGAGTAATTAAACTCTTTTTTTACTTGCAATATTTGAGAAAATATAAAGGTTCTTATTTAGTAAAAACCAAGAAAACTACTTAAATCCACAATTCTACTAGTATGTGTGCTAAGAATGTCACAAGTATTTGAGCATCTAGTAGATTGTACAAAAATTCTTAGTGTTGTCTGACATAAAAAGACAGAATACAAATTTAAGAAGAGGCACTAGTTGCTGCAGAACAACTTAGAAAGGCAGCTCACCACCAGGCATCGGGGTAACGTGGATGCGCTCAGGTAGGACCACCTAAAGCTCCTGTCTCAGATTCTATACAAAACGTGTAGCAAACATAGCATGAGTATGTAAACAACGTGTACCCAGTAAGTATCAAGTCTAATCTAGAAGAAGTAGTGACGAGAGGTCGACTTTGACACTCACTATGGGACAATAATATTAAAATAAAAAATTTAAATGGACATGATTTATGTGAATAGCAATAATTTTCTTAACAAACGGAAATAAACAATTGATTCAAATTCAATAATTTCCAAATTTATCAATTAGCTTCACAAGCTGCAATAGAATGTTTAGGTATCGTGTAATTATTATTATTAGGCACGATTTCTGCCGAGGTCGTTCAGCCCGGTCCAGAGTATCGTGTACACTGCCGAGGGACGTGCGGCACGATCCATAGATGCATCTATACTGTAGAGGCGTTCGACCCGCTCCACAAGAAAGGAGGACATTTTCTTATGAACCTCCGGAATAAGAAGTTATTATAAGGCTAACATATAAGGATGTACAATTTCTATTAACATTCAAGTAATTTGCACAAACATTCAAGTATGTGAAATTTTGGTCTTTTACTATTTCGTCTAATAATTTTCAATATAATTCCAGTACTCTAATTAAATAAAGGATGCAATTATTACAAGTAATTCATGATTTGAGTCCTAAACTAACCAGATATAGCATAATTAGTAGCTACGCACGAACTCTCGACACTTTGTGTATACATATCCCCACAATTAGCAATAATTATTAATTTAAATCATCTATGGGGTAAGTTTCCTCTTACAAGGTTAGACAAGAGACTTATCTTGTCTCAAAGTCCACTTCCCGATCACAACATCGCGTTTAAGCCTCAATTTGATGCCAAACAACCCGAAACTATACAAATGTTATATAAAATAATTAATACATGCTTAACAATTTGAAATTAGACTATTAGATTAATTATCCAACCCAAATTGGTAAAATTTCTAAAATTTACCCCGAGCCCACGTGCCCGGATTCAGGAAATATTCGGAGGAAATCGTTACCCATAATCTCAAGAACCCAAATATACAATTTCCATCCCGTTCCATAACCAATTTCGTGGTTTAAATCTCATTTTTATCAAAATCTAGGTTTTTCATCTAAACTCTTGATTTCGACGATTTACAGGTTATAATCTACCCATAATATATGTATTTAACTCAAAGTGTGTAAAAGTAACTTTTCTTTAAGTTGCTAGTTGAAATCCCCTTTCAAAAAGCTCCAAAAGTCGTCCTAGAATGGAAGAAATGTGGTTAAAATCGTGGAACCCCATTTTTAAGACATTCTGTCCGGTACAGTGAACCCCTTCTTCGTGAAGAAGGAAACCAGAACTGGAATTTCTGGGTTTTTTTCCAACTTAGCTCTGGGTGGTTCAAAACTCACCCGAGCCCCCGGGACCCCGTCCTAATGCACCAAGAAGTATGTAAATATGCTACAGACTTGCTCGAACTCTCGAAACACGTAAATCAACAACAAAGCTAAGAATCGCACCCCAAAACCAAATTGGATCAAAATATGAACTTCAAGTTTCTAAATTTCTCCCAACGCGCCGAATCATAGTTATATTACTCGGAATATTACCATGTTTTGCGTGCAAGTCTTAAATCACCATACGGAACTATTCTCAGGCTTGAAATTCCAAACGGACCTCAATTACTCCAAAACCTACTCCAAACCAAATTTAAAGAACCTTAAACCTTTAAATAATTGATTTTCATTATTAAGTGCCGAAACGCTCTCGGGTTGTCCAAATCTTGATTCGAACATACGCCCAAGTCCAAAATCATCATACGAACCTACTGGAACCGTCAAATATCGATTTCGGGGTTGTTTTCTAAAAATATTGACCGAAGTCAAACTTGTTCTTTTAAAGCCACACTAAGGAACCAAGTGTTTCGATTTCAACCCGAACACTTCTGAATCCTGAACTAATCATCCCCACAAGTCATAAAACAATAAAAGCACATACATGGAGTCTTATTTAGGGGATCAGGGTTCTAGAAGGTAAAACGACCGGTTGGGTCGTTACATTGTGGGTTCTGGATTTGGTGCTTGTAGCTTAAAGCTAAGTGGGGGAGCCCACCGTCTACGATTAGATAGCGTGGGTGTGTTCTTGTGAGGTTTCTTGTTATCAGTGCATTGATGGATTATTTATCACTAAGAAATGAAACCATCATGGGTAATTCGAATAAAGAACTTGATGAATATGTGCTATATTTTGCCTTATCGATTCATGTGTAGGCTTTGGGATAACTTAGAGTTTATGCTTTTTGTGGATGTGATGTACAAAGAAAAGAATTCATCCTGTTGCTTCTTCGAGAGAGTGTTCATGTGCTAACAAAGCGTTGGAGTTAGTTATATTCGGGACCACGGGTAACGACCCGACCAGTTATTTTGAGTATTGTAGCCTTGTTACCCTATTTACTGCTTATTCTATGCTCAATTGTTGTTAAGTGAATTTTCGGGGTAGTTGGTTTGGGTCCAGGGATATTTCGGAATGAGTTGAGATACTTAGTCTCAAAGTTGGAAACTTAAGTTGAAAAGGTTGACAAGATATTGACTTATGTGTAAACGACTTCGAAATGGAGTTTTGATTATTCTAATAGCTCCGATGAGTATTTTGGACTTAGAAGTGTATCCGGATAGTGATTTGGAGGTCCATAGTTGATTTTGGCTTGAAATGACGAAAGTTGGAAAATTAAAAGTTTTGAAAATTGAGATGTTTGACTGAGAGTTGACTTTATTGTTAACGGGCTCAGATTTTGGTTCTGGAAGTTGGAATATGTATGCTGTATTATAGATGACTTGAGTGAAAAATGTGAGGTCAATCAGACATGATTTGATAGGTTTCGACATCGATTGTAGAAGTTGGAATTTCTTAGCTTTTGTTAGGCTTGAATTACGTCCCGATTCATGTTTTGGATGTTGTTTGATGTGATTTGAGGTCTTGACTAAGTTTGTATAGTATTTTAGGACTTGTTGGTATATTTGGTTGAGGTCCCGGGGGCCTCGAGTGGATTTCAGATGGTTATCAAAATGGAATTTGACTTGGAGAAATAGCTAAAGTTTGTGGGTGTTCAAGTCTAGTTTCCTTGTACACGATCTCATGGGTAGGTCCGCGATCGTGTAGGATTACTTGGGTAGCTAAGTTTTTTGTTCTAAACATTCGTGAGTTGAGGACTGCAATCACGTAGGTTAGTGAGGCTGTGAATCGCGAACGCGTGGCTGAGGTCATGTTCACGTAAAGGAAAAGGCAAGGCTGGATATTTTCACAATGCGTAAGGTTAATTTGTGGGGCAACATAGTTGTGCTTTGCGATCACGATTAAGGGCTTCTGGGCAGACTTTAATATATCAAAAATGAGGGTTTGAGTCATTTTACATAATTTGATTTTGGGAGCTCGGATTAAGGTGACTCTTGGAGAGATTTTCAAGGGAGTGATGTGGTAAGTGATTCTTACTTGGTTTTGGGTAAATTACATAAATATATCTCTGAATTCATCATTTAATTAGTGATTTGGGTTGAAAATTTTGAGAAAAATGGAGAATATGTCTTAGGCCGAATTTTGGAGATTTAAGCGGGATTTTCGTGTCGGATTTGAGTAATTTTGGTATGGTTGGACTCGTGATTGAATAGGTGTTCGGATTTCATAAATTTTATCGGATTCTGAGACGTGGACTTGCTGGTTGACTTTTGAGTTGACATTTTGACTTTTGATTAAGAACTTAACATTTTCATAAGGAATTGATTCCTATAGCTTATGTTGATTGTATCAAATTGTTTGTGGTTAGATTCGACGCATTCAGAAGCCGTTTCCTGAGGCAAGGGCTTGTGGGAGTAGAGTTTTGCACGGCTTGAAGTAAGTAACACTTCTAAACTTGGTTCTGAGGGTATGAATCCCTGAATTATGTGTTATGTGGTCGATGTTGAGGTGAAACACATGCTAGGTGACGAGCGTGTGGGCGTGCACCATAGGAATTATGACTCGGTCGATTCCGTGGAATTGTATAGTTGAATAACCTTGTTGTTATCCTTATATTCTCCATGTGTTAGAGGAGTTGAGCTACGATTCATGTTAGAAATCATTCTTACGCTATATGATGGTATTGTTGGGACCTACAGAGGTCGTATTGCTGTTAAATTACTTGCTTAATTTGCAATAATGTACTCATTCACAACTATCATCTGCTTATCATATCTTAGTCTTTGTTGCCGTTTATTGATACTTCATATCATCATTGTTTGGGATGATTTTCATGAAATTATGAGCCCGGGAGACTGGAGAGATTGGTGACTGTGTGAGGCTGAGGACCTGGTTGTGAGGATATTTACGGGATAGGGCTGCACGCCATATCAAGCTTTGTTGATTCATGCCATAATTGGCTTATTATAATGCTTGGGATGGATCCACCACTCCAGAGTCTGCACATTCTCAATGAGCGCAAGTACCTACTGAGTACGAGTGCCAAGAGATTGGGAGGATTGAGTGACTGTGAGGATGAACTGTCTGTGAGGAATGAGTGATTGTGATGATAAAGTGTATGGGAGGACTGAGTGATTGATACTCAGCAAGTATGCATATGATTTCATTACTGTTTTGTATTTCAGTTGTCATACATAACTGACATGTAGTTACCGAGATGTATAATTTTCTTATTTCAGTTGTACTTGACATATCTTATCTATTTGAGCTTTATTGTTAAACTTGAAAGCATGTCTACATTTCTGTACTGTATTTTCAGTAATTGAACTGTACCTGTGAGGCTTGTCACTGCTTTCAGCCCAAAGGTTAGACTTGTTACTTATTGAGTTGGTGGTACTCATGCTATACCCTGCACTTCGTGCGCAGATCCAAGTGCTTTTTGGGTACGGTGATTGCTGACTTTGGAGCCGTTATTAAGTTCGGAGATCTTCAAGGTAGTTGCTTTGGCGTCTGCAGTCCTTGACTCTTCTCCGTTATCATCTAGTTATATTTGTACTATTCTACTCTTTTAGACAGTGTTTTCAGACTTTGTTACTGTATAGATGCTCATGTACTTAGTGACACCCGGGTTCTGGAGGAATTTCTGTATTGAGTTGTGACGTTTCATCCAGATTTTGTGAGATTTTCACTAGTTAAACCTGTGTTTGGTATATTTTTAATTTAAAAGTGTTGGTATGTTGAGATGTCAGCTTGCCTAGTATCATGATTGGCGCCATCATGACAGGTTGAGTTTTGGGTCATGGCAAGTTGCTATCGGAGCCTAGGTTACATAGGTCTTACGAGTCTTAAGCAAGTTTAGTTGATTCTTGCGGATCGGTACAGAGACGTCCGTGCTTATCTTCGAGAGGCTGCCAAACCCTTAGGAAAACTTCACATTATTGTATTCTTGTCGTGCGAATCTGGTGATTTCGGGAACTAAACTTTTGTTATTCTATTCTCTTACAGATGGTGAGGACATGGATACCGAATCAGGTGGAAGGCCACTAGTACCACCAGCTAGGGCCACGAGAGGCCGAGGTTGCAGTAGAGGCCGAGGTGCAACCTGTACAGCAGCTAGAGCAGCACCTGCAGACCCACCAGTTGCTCCAGCTCAGGAGAAAGTTCCAGATGTCGTTGAGCCATTAGGGCCAGCCCAGGCACCAGCTATGCCCATTGTGATTCCAAGCCTTCAGGAGGATTTGGCGCAAATATTGGTCGTTTTCACTAGCCTTGCTCCGGCGGTTTCAATTCAGGATGTATCAGCCACTTAACAAGCTGGGGGAGGTATTCAGACTCCCACTGCCTGTACTCGAGAGCAGGTAGTGCAGGGACTTTAGACACTAGGGGTACTACCAGCCGAACTGGTTGTAGTTGCTCAGGCCCAAGTGGGTCCCGTTATGAGTGATGAGGAGTAGAAGAGAATAGAGAGATTTGGGAGACTCCAACCTTCATCATCCAGTGGGTCTGAGTAAGAGGATACCCAGGACTTCTTGGATAGGTGCCAACAGATTCTTCGCACGGCGGGTATTCTAGAGACTAGTGGAGTCTCCTTTACTACTTTTCAAGTATCAAGGGCTGCCTTCAGATGGTGAGAGGCCTATGAGAGGAGCATGCCAGTCGGTGCAACACCACTTTCATGGCATGCGTTCTCCGTTCTCTTCTTAGAGAAGTTTATGCCACATACCCACATGGAGAAGCTGCATAGGTAGTTCAAGCAACTACAGGAGGGCATGTCTGTGACCTAGTATGAGATAAGGTTTTCCGAGTTGGCTTGTCACAAAGTTTGGTTGGTTCCCACTAAGAGGGAGAGGATTCAGAGGTTCATTGATGGCCTCAACTATTAGTTGCGTTTTGTTATGACTCTAGAGAATGTAGCAGGTGCTAAGTTCGATGAGGTGGCTGATATTGCTCGGCTGCTAAAGTTGGTCCGCACTTAAGAGCGTGACAATAAGGAGGTGAAGAGGTCTCGTGGTTCGGGTGGTTTCAACGGTGTTCCTTTTGGGGGGCAGGTCTACCACAACAGGGGTCTTCCTTATAGGCTCGCTCATATGGCTCATCCAGTTCATCATGATGCATCATCTAGCCATGGTTCATATAGTGCCCGTCTGGGTATGTCATCTTTCATTTCTCTCTCAGCTCAAAGTTTATCTTGTGCACCTTCAGTTCAGGGTTCATCTGCAACAGTTTCTTCTAGCAATTATACTCGTACTCGGGGCCCGATACAGTCCCCACCACCACCACCGGGGAGTTTCTTCGAGTACAGGGAGTTTGGGCATATGTGTAGATATTGTCCCCATTTCTCGGGAGGTTCCAGTTCAGTATATGAGTCAGGCTGCGACTTCTGCACCCGTTTCTTAACTACCCGCCCAACTAGTTCGGGGTGGGGCTCAGGGAGCCAGAGGTTGCCCTTTGGGGGAGTCCGATCAGGTGGCGGCCATGCTCTATTTTATGCTATTCATGCTAGGACAGAGGCCGTTGCTTCAGATATAGTGATCATAAGTATTATTTCAGCGTGCCACAGAGATGCTTCCATATTATTTGAACCTATTTCTACTTATTCCTATGTATCATCCTATTTTACACGTTATTTGGATATGCCCAGTGAGTCCTTAGTTTCACATGTTCATGTATTTATGTCGGTGGGCAATACTATTATTGTGGACCATGTGTATCGGTCGTGTGTGGTGACTATTGGGGGATTAAAGACTAGCGTTGATCTCTTATTACTTAGTATTGTTGATTTCAACGTGATCTTGCGTATGGATTGGTTATTTCCATATCATGCTATTCTGGATTGTCATGCTAAGAACGTGATATTAGAGATGCCGGGGTTGCCAAGGATCGAGTGGAGAGGTTCTCTAGATTATGTTCCCACCAGAGTGATTTCTTATTTGAAGGCCTAACGGATGGTTGCGAAGGGGTATCTGTCATACTTGGCCTTTGTGAGAGATGTTGGTGTAGATACTCCTACTATTGATTCTGTTCCGGTGGTGCAACACTATCCGGATGTGTTTTCTGCAGACCTGCCAGGCATACCACCCGACAAGGACATTGACTTTGGTATTGACTTGTTGCCAGGCATTCAGCCTATTTCTCTTCCTCCGTATCGTATGTCACCAGTTGAGTTGAAAGAATTGAAAGAAAATCTTTAGGAGCTTCTTGATAAGGGTTTATTAGGCGTAGTGTGTCGCCTTGGGGTGCACCGGTCCTGTTTGTGAAGAAGGAGGATGGTACTATGCAGATGTGCATCGATTATAAGCAGTTGAACAAAGTTACAATCAAGAATAAGTATCCTTTGCCGCGAATTGATGATCTATTTGACTAGCTTCATGGAGCGTGGGTGATCTCTAAGATTGATTTAAGGTTTGGATATCACCAGTTGAAGATTCGAGACTCGGATATTTTGAAGACGACATTCAGGACCCACTATGGTCACTATGAGTTCCTTGTGATGTATTTTGGGCTGACCAATGCCCAAGTAATATTCATGCATCCGATGAACATTGTATTTCAGCCGTATCTTGTTTCGTTTGTCATAGTATTCATTGATGATATCCTAGTGTACTCACGTAGCCAAGAGGAGCATGCCCAGTATTTGAGGATTGTACTACAGCGGTTGAGGGAGGAGAAACTTAATGCCAAGTTCTCCAAATGTGAGTTTTGGCTCAGTTCGGTGGCGTGCTTGGGGTACGTGGTGTCCAATGAGTGGATTAAGGTGGAGCCGAAGACGATGGAGGCGGTTCAGAGTTGGCCCAGACCGTCTTCAGCTACTGATATTCACGGCTTTATCGGTTTGGCCAGATATTATCATCGCTTTGGGGAGGGTTTCTCGTCCATTGCAACGCCTTTGACCAAATTGACACAAAAGGGTGCCCCATTCAGGTGGTCAGATGAGTACGATGAGATCTTTTAGAAGCTTAAAACTTCCTTGACCACAACTCCAGTTCTAGTTTTGCATTCAACATCAGGCTCTTATACAATGTATTGTGATACTTCTCAGATCAGTATTAGGTATGTGTTGATGCTGTAGGGTACAAAAATTTCTTATGCTTCGCGTAAGTTGAAGCACCTTTAGAGGAACTGCCTTATCCATGATTTTGAGTTGGCAACCATCGTTCATGCATTGAAGATGTGAAGGCATTATCTCTATGGTATGTCTTGTGAGGTATTTACAGATCATCAGAGTCTCTAGGACTTGTTCAAATAGAAGGACCTAAATTTGAGGTAGTGGATATGGTTGGCGTTGTTAAAGGACTACGATATCATCATTCTGTATCATCCCAGGAAGGCCAATGTGGTGGCCGATGTCTTGAGTAGAAAGGCAGTGAGTAAGGGTAGCCTTGCTTTTATTCCTGTTGGTGAGAGACCGCTTGCATCATATGTTCAGGATTTGGCCAACCAGTTTGTGAGATTAGATATGTCGGAGCCCACTCAGATTCTAGCATGTGTGGTTTCTCGGTCTTCTTTATATGATTGAATCGGAGAGCACCAATATGATGATCCCTATTTTCTTGTCCTTAAGGACACGGTTTAACAGTGATGCCAAGGAGGTTACTATTGGTGATGATGGGGTGTTGAGGATGCAAGGTCGGATTTGTATGCCTAATGTAAATGGGCTGTGTGAGTTGATTCTTGATGAGGTCCACATTTCGCGGTATTCCATTCATACGGGTACTGCGAAGATGTACCGGGACTTGAGGAAGCACTATTTGTGGAGGGGGATAAGGAAAGATATAGTAGGGTTTATAGCTCGATGCCTAAACTATCAGCAAGTGAAGTACGAGCATCAGAGACCGGGCGGATTACTTCATAGGCATGAGATTCTAGAGTGCAAATGGGAGCGTATCACCATGGATTTTGTAGTTGGGCTCCCACGGACTTCGAGGAAGTTTGGTGCTATTAGGTGATTCAGATCGGTTGACCAAGTCCACGCATTTCATTCCAGTTGGGACTACTTATTCTTCGGAGCGGTTTGCTGAGATCTACATCCGAAAGATTGTTCGCCTTCACGGTGTGCCAGTGTCCATAATTTCAGATTGGGGCAGGCAGTTTACATCGCATTTTTGGAGTGTAGTGCAGCGGAGTTGGGCACACAGGTTGATATGAGTACAACATTTCACCTTCAAATAAACGGACAATTCGAGCACACTATTCAGATATTAGAGGATATGTTACATGCTTGTGTCATAGATTTCGGGGTTCATGGGATCAGTTTCTACCACTTGCGGAGTTTACCAACAACAACAACTACTAATCGATCATTCAAATGGCTCCGTGTGATGCTCTGTGTAGGAGGCAATGTCGGTCTCCGGTTGGATGGTTTGAGACGAGTGAGGCTAGGCTATTGGGTACTGACTTAGTTTAGGATGCTTTGGACAAGGTTAAGTTAATTCAGGATTGACTTCGCATGACACAGTCTAGATAGAAGAGTTACGTTGATCGGAAGGTTCGTGATGTTTTTGACATGGTGGGGAGAAGGTAATGCTCAAGGTTACCCCCATGAAGGGTGTTATGAGGTTCAGGAAGAAGGAAAAGTTGAGCCCTCGGTGTATTGGTCCGTTTGAAGTGCTTCAGAGGATTGGAGAGGTGGCTTACAAGCTTGCATTGCCGCCTAGTCTGTCGAGTGTTCATCCAGTGTTTCATTTGTCAATGCTTCGGAATTATTTCGGCGATCCGTCTCATGTTTTGGACTTCAGCACGATTTAGTTGGATGGTGATTTGACTTATGATGTGGAGCCAGTGGCCATTTTGGATCGGCATGTTCGAAAGTTGAGGTCAAAGAACATAGATCCAACGAAGGTGCAGTGGAGAGGTCAGCCAGTTGAGGAGGCTACTTGGGAGACCGAGCGGGATACGCAGAGCAGATATCCATGACTATTTGAGACTCCAGGTATGTTTCTAGACCCGTTTGAGGACGAATGTTTGTTTAAGAAGGGGAGGATGTAACAACTCGGCCTGTCATTTTGAATGTTGTAGCCTCGTTCCCCCAATAACTTCTTATTCTATGATCAATTATTGTTAAGTAAATTTCCAGGGTAGTCAGTTTGGATCCGGGGATATTTCGGAATGAGTTGAGATACTTAGTCTAAAGGTTAAAAACTTAAGTTGAAAAGGTTGATCGGATATTGACTTATGTGTAAACAACTCCGAAATGGAGTTTTGATGGCTTCAATAGCTTCATTGGGTGATTTTGGACTTAGGAGTGTGTCCGGATAGTGATTTTTAGGTCCGTAGTTGATTTTGGCTTGAAATGGCAAAAGTTGGAAAATTAGAAGGTTTGGAAGTTAAAAAGTTTGTCTGAGAGTTGACTTTGTGGTTACCGGTCACGAAATTTGGTTCCGAAAGTTGGAATAGGTTCGTTGTGTTATTTAGGACTTGTGTACAAAATTTGAGGTCAATCGGACATGATTTGATAGGTTTTGGCATTGATTGTAGAAGTTGAAATTTCTTAGTTTTTGTTAGGCTTGAATTGAGATGCGATTTGTGTTTTTGATGTTGTTTGATGTGATTTGAGGCTTCGACTAGGTTCGTATCGTAGTTTAGGACTTGTTGGTATATTTGGTTGAGGTCCCGGGGGCCTTGGGCGGATTTCAGTGTTATCGGAATGGAATTTGACTTGAAAAATAGTTGAAGTTTGCTGGTGTACAGGTCTAGTTTCCTTGTACACGATTGCGTGGACAGGTCTGCGATCTCGTAGGCTTAAATAGGCAGCTGAGGTTTCTTTTCTACACGTTCATGAGTTGAGGACTACGATCGCGTAAGTTAGTGAGGTTGGAATCGCGAACGCATGGCTGAGGTCACGTTCCCATAGAGGAAAAAATAAGGATGGGGGTTCATGTGCATTTGTTCATCGCGAACACGTGATGTAGTTCGCGATCGCGTAAGTTTGAGGGTCAGTGCATCACATTTGCGTAAGGTTAATTTGTGGGACAACATAGTTTCTCTTCTCGATCGCGAAGCATTTTCCGCAATCGTGATTAAGGACTATGGGTAGACTTAAATATTTCAAAAAGGAGGGTTTGAGTCATTATACATAATTTGATTTTGGGAGCTCGGATTATGGCGACTCTTGGAGAGATTTTCAAGGGAGTGATTGGGATAAGTGATTCTTATTTGGTTTTGGTTAAATTACATGAACTTGGGGATTTGAGCAGGATTTTGGTATCGGATTTGAGTAATTTTGGTATGGTTGGACTCGTGGTTAAATGTGTGTTCGGATTTTGTAACGTTATCGGATTATGAGATGCGGGATCAGTGGTTGACTTTTGAGTTGACTTTTTGACTTTTAATTAAGAACTTAGCATTTACATATGGAATTGATCCTTAAAGCTTAAGTGGATTGTATGGAATTGTTTGTGACTAGATTCGAGGCATTCGAAGGCCGTTACGCGAGGCAAGGGCTTGTTGGAATAGAGTTTTGCACGGCTTGAGGTAAGTAACACTTCTAAATATGGTTCTGAGACTATGAATCCCTGAATTATGTGTTATGTGGTAGATGTTAAGGTGACACATATGCTAGATAACGAGCGTGTGGGCGTGCACCGTAGGAATTGTGACTCGGTCGATTCGGTGAAATTGTATAGTTGAATAACCTTGTTGTTATCCTTATATTCTCCATGTGTTAGAGGAGTTGAGCTACGATTCATCTTAGAAATCATTCTTAGGCTATATGCTGGTGCTGTTGGGACCCACATAGGTCGTATTGTTGTTAAATTACTTGCTTAATTTGCAATTATGTACTCAGTAACATCTATCATCCACATATCATATCTTAGTCTCTATTGACATTTATTGATACTTCATATCATCATTGTTTGTGCTGATTTTCATGACATTGTGAGCTTGCGAGACTGGAGAGATGGGTGACTGAGTTAGGCCGAGGGCCTAATTGTGAGGATATTTATGGGATCGGGCTGTACACCGTAATAGGATTTATTGATTCATACATTATTATAGATCTTGGGCTCCATCTGCTCCTCCGGAGTCTGTACACCCACATTGAGCGCAAGTACCTACTGAGTGCGAGTGCTGAGCGAATTGGAGGATTGAGTGACTGTGATGATGGAGTGGTTGTGAGGAATGATTGACTGTGAGGATGGACTATATGGGAGGAGTGAGTGATTGATACTCAGAGAGTATGCATATGATTTCATCACTGTTTTATATTTCAATTGGCATACATAAATGACATGTAGTTATCGAGATATATCATTTTTTTATTTCAGTTGTACTTGACATATCTTATCTGTTGGAGCTCTACTATTAAACTTGAAAGCATGTCTACATTTCTGTACTGTGTTTTCTATAATTGAATTGTACCTGTGAGGCTTGTCACTGCTTTTAGCCCAAAGGCTAGACTTGTTACTTATTGAGTTGGTTGTACTCACGCTACATCCTGCACTTCTTGTTCAAATGCAGGTGCTTCTGGGTATGGTGGTTGCTAACTTTGGATCCATTATTCAGTTCAGTGATCTTTGAGCTAGCTGCTTTGGCGTTCACAGTCCTTGATTCTCCTCCTTTATCATCTAGTTCTATTTGTACCGTTGTACTCTTTTAGACAGTGGTTTTAGACTATGCTATTGTATATATTCTTATGGTAATGGAGAAGGAGGAGTTATTATGGGTTCTGGATTTAGGTGCTTGTAGCTTAAAGCTTAGTAGGGGAGCCCACCGTCTTCGATTCGATTGCGTGGGTGTGTGCTTGTGTAGTTTCTGGTTATCGGTATATTGATGAATTTTTTATGACTAAGAAAGGAATGATTCAAGTGAAGAACTTGATGGACGTGTTCTATATTTTACCTTATCGATTCATGTGCAGGTTTTGGGATGACTCAGAGTTTATGCTATTTTTGGATGTGATGTACAAGGAAAAGAATTCATCTGATTTCTTCTCTGAGAGAGTGTTCATGTGCTAACAGAGCATTGGAGTTAGTTATATTTGGGACCATGTTAGAGTGGGTGACTCTCAACAATGGTTCTAGTAAGTTAAAGAATTTAAGCGTAGTGTCTAAGGATTTTGGGTCCGTTGTGTGGTTAAGGATCGAGTTTTACAGTGGATTATGAAAGTGACTTGGAGAATTTCTGTGTTAGCACCGGGGGTCTGCGGTGCATTGTTAGAGAGATGAGAGAAAATAACTTCGGATTCGTAGAGGATCTTTCAAAATGGGTGTACCAATTGGAGATTCTATTGTGCACATAAGGAGGGTATGCTATTGTTCATGGGTATTGAGATAATGTGGTCTCGTGAATTTTGTCATCGAGATGAGTGTTGTTGGGTTTCGTTATATTTTGAATGGAGCTACTATTATTATTATTATTATTATTATTATTATTATTATTATTATTATTAT
>AWOL01S0203283.1:0-22322 GCA_000715115.1 Nicotiana otophora
ATAGAGAGCAGCTTGGCGCACTCTCACGAAAACGTAAATATCTCTCTATTCCGAGATCGTATCTAAAAACGGTTTAATGCATTGGAAACTAGACTCATAGATCTTCCATTTGATAGGTAGATCACCCCATAATTCCAAGCACATTGGGAGAAAAATGCAGTAACATTTGACCTAAAGTTTAAGTAAAATTATAAACCTAAGTTGCGACAACTTTTATCGACTTTTGTTTCATAAGTCGCTTGACTTCAAAACTTATGATACGGATATTATATGATTCAAATACATTAAAACAAGACCTCTTGGGACAGTTAATCACCTCTAGTGTTACCCGAAAATACGGGTTACAACATCCTTGATTCGTTTAACTTCTAATACTTGTTAACCACTCTTATACACCCTTGTATCGTTTAAGACCAATAGGATTAACTTCTTATCATCTCAAAGATAATCTCTTCTTGGATTTACGTCGACTAACTTACGGCATGATCTAAGGTACGCGAATTTGGGTTGTAACAGATTCAGTTATATAAGTGGCGTAATGGCACAATGGTGTATTCCGCGTGAGTTGATGTAATTATGGTACTGTGAGATACTTTGTCATATTGAGGAATATGAGAGGATTGATGATATTGATTATTGAGCTATTATGATACCAACACGTGAATAGGATCTGTCCTTCCGAAGTCAGGTGATCACCCATGTTACTTTGGGCATGTGAGTGTCAGACGCTCGAGTTGTGTTTGTGAGCAGATATATGCTAGGCACTCATACAGTGCTGAGCATGTGTGGATTGGTACTAATTTTGTGGAAAGAAATAGTTTTGAGCATGTACATATATCATGCACTCATGTATAAGTATTTCTTTACATGTTATTTCATGTATACCAGTTAGCTTATGTAGACTGGTTGTATGAATTTAGATTTGTTCATTATTTTGGAGAAGCATACTTATTACCTTCTTTAGTTGTGATTCATATCTATGATACTCACTGTTGATGAATTGTTCCTTCTTTGATTTACAATTATTGATGATTCTAACCATTGAAGTACTATCATATTGGTTAAAGTATTGTCTTTATTTCTCAGAGGATAGACTCGATACTTATTGAGTACATTGGATCGGTTGTACTCATGCTACACATCTTCATATTTTGTGTAGATCCAGGCATCAGTACAAATGGAATCTAGTAGGGTTCTTAGTTACTAATTTTGGAGACTTAAGGTAGTGTTGCTTGCTCGACAATGGACCCTTAAAGTCGCCTTCTTTACATCTTATCATTGTTATTTGATTCAGACAATACTATACTTATTTTAAACTCGTGTATTTTTCTACTCTTAGAAACTCATATACTAAGTGACACCAAATCTGACAATGTTGTGTTGTTTCGCACTTCTTTATTAAATTCTGACTTATCTATGATATTTATCTTGTTTAGATTTATAATATCTATTCTGGTTGGTTGTTTAGCATTCGTGACTATTGGTTTTCCTAGCTGGTGGGTTAGATTCCATTACGGACTTTGGAGGGCTTTAGGTCATGACAGCTTGGTAATAGAGCCTAGATTGCATAGGTCTCATGAGTCATGATCATGTCTAGTAGAGTCATGCGGATCGATATGACAACATCTATACATTTTTTCGAGAGGTTATGGAATATTTAGGAAACATCACTTTCTTTCATTATCTATCGAGTGGTTCTGATTTATCTTGAAGTTTGAAGCTTTATTCTTCTATTCTCTCAAATATGGTGAGGAGAGGTGCGTCAGCCACAGCTGAACAGGAGCCAGAGCCCTAAGTTGTCACCACTACGAGAGGTAGAGGAGGCTAGAGCTCAGACCAGGGCATCCACAGTAGCACCTACAGCCACTTAAGCTCGTGCTAGAGAAGTACATTCCACACATCAGGATGGATGAGTTGTGTAGCTAGTTTGACCACCTACAGCATGATCGCATGTCAATCACAGAGTATAAGTCGAGGCTTACTAAGAAATCACATTATGTAGTATTTCTGATTCCCACTAAAGTTCAGAAGGTAAAGCGATTCATCAAGGGGCTTGACTATAGCGTTATGAATGCTACGGCTATAGAGATAGAGATAGAAACCATATTCTATAAGACTATTAAGATAATGCGTAGGATTAAGCGCATCCGAGGGCAGGGTAGATAGGAGGGAGAGGCTAAGATACCTCGTAGTGTTGGAAGATTCAGTACTACCATGTTTAGGGGAAAGGGCTACTATGTTAGAGGTCATATTAACAAACTAGATTATTCAGCACCTCAGCCCATTCGTGGTGTTCCAGTTCAGTAATCATTTATTGTACTTCTAGCATATGGTTCATCTTGCACTCCTTCAATTCAGGGTTCTTGTAGTGGTTATTCGGGTTACCAATGACAAACATAGGCCTACCAGTCTAGTCTAGCTAGAGTTTGCTTCGAGTGCGAAGATTTAGGGCACCTAGCTTTGGGCGTTGTTAGACAATTATGGTTGTGTTTATCTCATATCTTAGATATTCGTATTTATGATATTGGTTTTGAGACTATTTCTGCTTTTATAATTTTATCATGACTATGTTAAAGACTTAATAATTTGCTTTTATTATTGTTAATTGAGTGTTTACTTGCCTAGTAAGTGGGTTAGGCACTATCACGGTCTTTGGTGGGATTTTGAGTCGTGATAAGTTGGTATCAGAGCTCTAGGTTCAAAGGGTCTCACAAGTCACGAGCAGGCCTAGTAGAGTCTTGTGGATCGTATGGAGATGTTAGTATCTATCCGCGATAGGCTATATCTCTTTAGGAACTTCCCTTTTCTTGATTGTTCGCAGGGTGTTGATTATTGTCTAAGTGTAAATGTTTCTCTTATACTCTCTAACAGATAATGAGAATCTTTGCTTCATCAAAAGCAGTAGGAGAGGGTGAGGTTGTACCACCAGTTGTAACCAGGAGAGGCAGGACTCGAGGTAGGACCAAGGCTCTCGCCAAGGGCCGCACAGTCACCATTAAAGGTAGGGCATCCACCGGAGCCCGTGGCCATGCCAGGGCAATTACAACGGACCCACCTACGAATTAGGTGGAGGAGCAAATTTTGGATAATCATGTTGAGGCTCTAGTACCCGCTCAGTAGCCAGAGTGTTTCGTTGTTGCACTGGTATTCCATGAGGCTATGGCCAAGATGGACAGCTTTAGTGATGCACTCACTCAGGCTAGAGTAGTTCTACTGACCCCTGCCATATCTCAGGTTGGAAGGGGAGCTCAAACCCAATCACTCATAATCTGAAGCAGGTAGCGGCGAGGTTTCAGATGCCGAGGGTATTGCTAGTTGGCCTCGAGCATCTTATTATAGAAGCTAGAGTTGAGATTATGCCGGCCATATTTGCTAAGGAGAAGAAGAGGCTAGAGAGGTTTCAAAGGTTACATCCTCCTAACTTAGATGGTGACGCTTCAGAGGATGCCCGGGAGTTTCTTAATTGATGTCATCGGATGCTTCACAATTTGGTTCTAGTAGAGTCCATTGGGGTGGACTTCACTATATTTTAGCTGAGATGGGCTGCCAGGAGATGGTGGCAGACTTATGAGTTGGGAAGACAGCTGCTTACTCTCCTCTGACTTGGACTCACTTTTCGCACTTGTTTCTTGGGAGGTACATCCCACTCACTAGAAAGGATGAGTTAAGAGGTCAGTTTGAACATTTCAATAAGATTGCATGTCAGTGACTGAGTATAAGGTGAGGTTCACAAAGTTGTCTCGTCATGTAGATTTCTTGATCCCCAACGATGCTGAGAAGGTGAGGCAGTTTATTAAGGGTTTGACTTATGTCATAAGGATTTCTATGGCTAGAGAGCTAGGATTTAGACTACTTTACATCAGGCTATAGAGATAGCTTGGAGGATCGAGTGTATTCACAGTTAGGGGAGAGAGGCATTGATATAAGATAAGAGGCCTTATCATTTGATAGTTTCAATGGTACCTCATCTGAAGGTAGGGTTCGGTTTGGTACGGCCATCGTGGTAGGTAAGCTTATTCAACACAGCATGGAGCCCATGGTGCAATTGCTAGATCATCTTTCAGCACCAAGTTCCATCATCTTTAAGAGCTCTTCCGGTGAGTTTGTAACATGATCCATCTATTCAGGGTTCTTCAAGTGGGTATTCGGGCCATCAAGGGAAGTTTCAGGTTCTATAGCCTTATTTAGTCAGGGGGTTTTATGAGTGTGGAGAGTTCGACCATGTGAGAAAGTATTGCCCCAGTCTTGGTAGAGGCACAACTCATCTGAGTTCCTAGTAAGTGGTTCCTGCACCAGTTGCATCACCCCTTGCCCAATCAGCTAGAGGGGAAGGGCATGTAGTGAGAGGCCACCCTAGACGAGGATCTGAGGTTGGTGGATGTCGACCAGTGGCGGTCAGGCCCGTTGGTATGCTTTTCTAGATAGACCTAAGGTGGTGGCTTCAAATGTCATGATCACATGTATAGTATCAGTCTATCATAGATATACTTCTCTGCTGTTTGATCTGGGGTCTACTTATTCATATGTGTCGTTATATTTTTCCCCTTATTTGGATATGCCTCGTGGTTCCCTTGAAATTCATGTTCATGTATCTACAATTGATGGTGATTATATTATGCTAGATTGTATATATCAGTCTTGTGTAGTTACTATTGGGGGTTATTAGACTAGGATTGATCTTATATTGCTTAATATGGATGATTTTGAGGTGATTTTGGGTATCCAGACCTTGTCCTTGGTTCTATCAGCTATGGAGTCTTCTTCTGGTTCTTCCCGTCTCTAGTACATATCAAATTACAGGATATTTGTACGTATGCACTGAGGAGCTATATCTCCCGGACGAAAGACTTCTAAACCCTGATTTCCGAAATGGCAGCAATCGACTTATTTCTGTCTTACAGGTTTCTTGTAGTACTGCTCTCTTTTCAAGTGAATCTCTATTTCAACTGCATTCCTATTATAAATAAATCAACCTCGGTTCTTGTATTAGCTATCTTTATATCATGCTATTCTTGATTATCATATTAAGACCGTAACGTTGACTATGTCGGAGTTTACAAGGTTGGAATGGAGATGTTATTTTGGTCATACCCCTAGTAGGGTGATTTTATTTTTGAAGGCTCAACGGATGGTTGAGAAGGGATTTTTGGCATATCTGGCCTTTGTTAGATATACTAGTGTTGAGACTCCTAATGTTGATTCAGTCCCAGTAGTGAGAGAGTTGCCAGATGTGTTTCTTTTACACATATCGGGCATTGGCACCCGATAGGGATATTGATTTTGGTACTGATTTGGTGTCAGGCACAAAGCATATAACTATTCCATTGTAATGTATGGCTCCAACTTAGTTAAAGGAATTGAAGGAGCAATTGCATGAGTTATTAGATATGGGATTCATTAGACCAAGTGTTTCTCCTTGGGGTACACCGGTGCTATTTGTGAAGAAGAAGAAGAAGAAGAAGAAGAAGAAGAAGAAGAAGAAGAAGAAGAAGAAGAAGAAGAAGAAGAAGAAGAAGAAGAAGAAGAAGAAGAAGAAGAAGAAGAAGAAGAAGAAGAAGAAGAAGAAGAAGAAGAAGAAGAAGAAGAAGAAGAAGAAGAAGAAGAAGAAGAAGAAGAAGAAGAAGAAGAAGAAGAAGAAGAAGAAGAAGAAGAAGAAGAAGAAGAAGAAGAAGAAGAAGAAGAAGAAGAAGAAGAAGAAGAAGAAGAAGAAGAAGAAGAAGAAGAAGAAGAAGAAGAAGAAGAAGAAGAAGAAGAAGAAGAAGAAGAAGAAGAAGAAGAAGAAGAAGAAGAAGAAGAAGAAGAAGAAGAAGAAGAAGAAGAAGAAGAAGAAGAAGAAGAAGAAGAAGAAGAAGAAGAAGAAGAAGAAGAAGAAGAAGAAGAAGAAGAAGAAGAAGAAGAAGAAGAAGAAGAAGAAGAAGAAGAAGAAGAAGAAGAAGAAGAAGAAGAAGAAGAAGAAGAAGAAGAAGAAGAAGAAGAAGAAGAAGAAGAAGAAGAAGAAGAAGAAGAAGAAGAAGAAGAAGAAGAAGAAGAAGAAGAAGAAGAAGAAGAAGAAGAAGAAGAAGAAGAAGAAGAAGAAGAAGAAGAAGAAGAAGAAGAAGAAGAAGAAGAAGAAGAAGAAGAAGAAGAAGAAGAAGAAGAAGAAGAAGAAGAAGAAGAAGAAGAAGAAGAAGAAGAAGAAGAAGAAGAAGAAGAAGAAGAAGAAGAAGAAGAAGAAGAAGAAGAAGAAGAAGAAGAAGAAGAAGAAGAAGAAGAAGAAGAAGAAGAAGAAGAAGAAGAAGAAGAAGAAGAAGAAGAAGAAGAAGAAGAAGAAGAAGAAGAAGAAGAAGAAGAAGAAGAAGAAGAAGAAGAAGAAGAAGAAGAAGAAGAAGAAGAAGAAGAAGAAGAAGAAGAAGAAGAAGAAGAAGAAGAAGAAGAAGAAGAAGAAGAAGAAGAAGAAGAAGAAGAAGAAGAAGAAGAAGAAGAAGAAGAAGAAGAAGAAGAAGAAGAAGAAGAAGAAGAAGAAGAAGAAGAAGAAGAAGAAGAAGAAGAAGAAGAAGAAGAAGAAGAAGAAGAAGAAGAAGAAGAAGAAGAAGAAGAAGAAGAAGAAGAAGAAGAAGAAGAAGAAGAAGAAGAAGAAGAAGAAGAAGAAGAAGAAGAAGAAGAAGAAGAAGAAGAAGAAGAAGAAGAAGAAGAAGAAGAAGAAGAAGAAGAAGAAGAAGAAGAAGAAGAAGAAGAAGAAGAAGAAGAAGAAGAAGAAGAAGAAGAAGAAGAAGAAGAAGAAGAAGAAGAAGAAGAAGAAGAAGAAGAAGAAGAAGAAGAAGAAGAAGAAGAAGAAGAAGAAGAAGAAGAAGAAGAAGAAGAAGAAGAAGAAGAAGAAGAAGAAGAAGAAGAAGAAGAAGAAGAAGAAGAAGAAGAAGAAGAAGAAGAAGAAGAAGAAGAAGAAGAAGAAGAAGAAGAAGAAGAAGAAGAAGAAGAAGAAGAAGAAGAAGAAGAAGAAGAAGAAGAAGAAGAAGAAGAAGAAGAAGAAGAAGAAGAAGAAGAAGAAGAAGAAGAAGAAGAAGAAGAAGAAGAAGAAGAAGAAGAAGAAGAAGAAGAAGAAGAAGAAGAAGAAGAAGAAGAAGAAGAAGAAGAAGAAGAAGAAGAAGAAGAAGAAGAAGAAGAAGAAGAAGAAGAAGAAGAAGAAGAAGAAGAAGAAGAAGAAGAAGAAGAAGAAGAAGAAGAAGAAGAAGAAGAAGAAGAAGAAGAAGAAGAAGAAGAAGAAGAAGAAGAAGAAGAAGAAGAAGAAGAAGAAGAAGAAGAAGAAGAAGAAGAAGAAGAAGAAGAAGAAGAAGAAGAAGAAGAAGAAGAAGAAGAAGAAGAAGAAGAAGAAGAAGAAGAAGAAGAAGAAGAAGAAGAAGAAGAAGAAGAAGAAGAAGAAGAAGAAGAAGAAGAAGAAGAAGAAGAAGAAGAAGAAGAAGAAGAAGAAGAAGAAGAAGAAGAAGAAGAAGAAGAAGAAGAAGAAGAAGAAGAAGAAGAAGAAGAAGAAGAAGAAGAAGAAGAAGAAGAAGAAGAAGAAGAAGAAGAAGAAGAAGAAGAAGAAGAAGAAGAAGAAGAAGAAGAAGAAGAAGAAGAAGAAGAAGAAGAAGAAGAAGAAGAAGAAGAAGAAGAAGAAGAAGAAGAAGAAGAAGAAGAAGAAGAAGAAGAAGAAGAAGAAGAAGAAGAAGAAGAAGAAGAAGAAGAAGAAGAAGAAGAAGAAGAAGAAGAAGAAGAAGAAGAAGAAGAAGAAGAAGAAGAAGAAGAAGAAGAAGAAGAAGAAGAAGAAGAAGAAGAAGAAGAAGAAGAAGAAGAAGAAGAAGAAGAAGAAGAAGAAGAAGAAGAAGAAGAAGAAGAAGAAGAAGAAGAAGAAGAAGAAGAAGAAGAAGAAGAAGAAGAAGAAGAAGAAGAAGAAGAAGAAGAAGAAGAAGAAGAAGAAGAAGAAGAAGAAGAAGAAGAAGAAGAAGAAGAAGAAGAAGAAGAAGAAGAAGAAGAAGAAGAAGAAGAAGAAGAAGAAGAAGAAGAAGAAGGAGGAGGAGGAGGAGGAGGAGGAGAAAAAGGAGGAGAAGAAGGAGAATAAGAAGGAGAAGAAAGAGGGGAGAAGAAGGAGAAGAAGAAGAAGGAAAAGGGGAATAAGAAGGAGGAGGAGGAGCAGGAGGAGGAGGGGGGAGGAGGATGAGGATAGTTCTATAAGGATGTGCATCGATTATAGGTAGTTGAACAAGGTCACTATCAAGAAAAGTATCCCTTGCCTCGTAGTGATGATTTGTTTGATCAGCTTCAGGGTACCAAGGTGTTCTGGAAGATAGATTCGAGATTGGATTATCACCAGTTGAAGATTAGGGCTTTGGATATTCCTAAGATGAATTTCAAGACTCGATGTGGGCATTATGAGTTTTTGACTACAGCTCTATTTGGTATTTCCCTCAGGATCGGGAATGTATACTGCAAATTATGAAACTTCACTTGACGGCCTTTGTTGTTGTTGATGAAGGATGATAGGGTGATTTCCTATGCATCACGCCAGTTGAAACCCCATGAGAAGAATTATTTGATTCTGTAATGACCTGACCGGTCGTTTTGAGTATTTAAACCTCCTTTCCCTTATTGAATCTTCGTGTATGTGTATTTGATGTTTTATGACATGTGGGGATGGGTTGTTTGGTTTGCATGGGTTTCGATACTGATTTGAAACACTTAGTTTCATTTTCGAAGCTTTAAGTTGGAAGAGATGACTGTGGTTTGACTTTTATGTAAACAACCTCAAGTTGGTGATTTGATGGTTCCAATAGGTTTATATGGTGATTTTGGACTTAGGAGCATGTTCAAAACTTGATTTGAAGTTTCCTACAATATTTTGAGGTTATGTTCCAAAAATTGGCAATTTAAAGAATTGGAGAGTTCTTAAGTTTGATTGTTATCGACTTTGATGATATCGGGCTCCAATTATTGTTCTAGAACTTGGAATAGGTTCATTTTGTTATTTGGAACTTGTGTGCAAACTTTGGTTTTGATCTGAATTGGTTGAGCATGAATCGGATGCTTGGTTGAAAGTTTAGAAGTTCTTGAACTCAAGAGAAGTGCAAGTTGTGGTTTGATCCTTGATTAGCATATGTGACAATCCCGTATACGTTCAGGAGCTTTGGATATACCCGGATAGTGTTTATAGACTTGTTGGTATGATTGGATGGGGTCCGGGATAGCTCGGGTTAGTTTCGATCCACTCGAAACTTGTTTGTTGGTTGATATGTGCTGGTGTCTGGTGTTCATCACGTTCACGAGCGGAGTCTCGCATTCACGATGGAGAATTTGGAGGTGAGAGAGGTTTTTTCTTTGCGTTCGCACTTGGGGAGTCACATTTGCGAAGTCTTGTAGTAGTGTGCTTCGCATTCACTGGGGGGGACAGCATTCACGAAGAGGGAGCTGAGAGCTGGGAGTTTGCCTTTCGCGTTCGCAAAGGCTTGGTCGCGTTCGTAGAAGGCTGGGGACACAATGCATCACGATCGCGAGGGGTCTTCCGTAATTCTGAAGGAGGATTTTCTGGCAGCAGCATTTAGTGCTTCGCGAACTCGGGGATTGTGCCGTGTTCGCGAAGATTACCCCTAGGCGAACTATATTAAGTAGGAATTTCGGAATTTTGGACCATTCTCTTATATTTTGAACCCTAGACTTGGAGAGAGGTGATTTTGCTTGGATGTTTTCATACAATACAAATGGGTAAGTGATTTCTACTCATTTTTAGTTTTATTCCAAGAATCTACATGGATTATTAATGCCTAAAATATGGTATTTTGAGATAAAATTTGGGTTTTCCCCACAACATAAGAGAGTGAAAATTGAGGTATTGAGCTATGATTTGGACTTGAATTTTGAAACTAAACACATATTTTGCACTTGTGGGGTTATGGGTAAAAGGGATCAACCCCTAGACTCGGGTTTTGACATTGTGTGTCCGGGGTTGACTTTGTTGACTTTTTAAGAATTGATTAAATATTGAGGATTTATTGTTTTGAATTGATTTATATTATGTTGTTTAAGATTATTAAGTGATATTTGGGTAGATTCGAGTCGGTTGAAGGTGATTCCTAAAGGAAATGTGATTTTGGAGGGTTGATTTGGCATGTTAAGGTAAGTATCTTGCCTAATCATGTTGTGAGTTAATAACCCTTAGGATATGACCCTATTTGTCTAATTCAAATGTGGTAAAATCGATGTATATGCGAGGTAACGAGCTTATATGCAGGTGTTATGTATGATTTATGACCAAATTAGACTTTTGGCTTCTAGTATGCCTTGTTTGGATCATATACTCTCTATGACTCATATATTAATCATTTGTATGACTACTTAAACTTCTTAAATCATGCTAGAGATCATGTGTAGGTTTTGATATCCTATTTGAACATGATACTCGTTATTGTGCGGCGTACCCGCCTAATTTGAGTTGTAGTCATACACTTTGCACATGCATATACCTTAGCATGTTGTTTTACCTTAGTCCATGGGTATGTGATTTGATATCCGTTGTTCGTATACATGTGATCTTGTATATTCTTTCAGCGCGATTGATTGGATTGATAGCACGTAAGTTATTGGTGTAGTTAATATGATTATGGAACGTGAGTTGTCCGTGCAACGTGTGGATAAGGATCCATCTCCCTAGGGTTATCCTCATATATTTCTCCTTGATAACATACACGCGGATTATGGAAAATTGATCAGTGTTTAGACTTTGTGCATCTTCTCTATATCCAAACACCTTGGATGTATACATGATTTTTGCCACATATCTTCTCTATATGCTAGCTTCGGAATGTATATATTCTTTTTATGCATATCTTTTCTATATGTTTCTTTAATTGGTGGAATGATTCACGATACATATCTTCTCTGTATGTCAATCTGTGTAACTTGATTTATTTATTCATGCATATCTTCTCTATATGTAAATTTTGATGGGTTATTTGATATTAAATGCATATCTTCTCTATATACTGAACTGCTAGTTTATCTATGATGCTTGTGCAAATCTTCTCTGTGTGCACTGTTGGCCTTAATTATACTTCATGCTTAGATTTATGTATTGTTGTTGTGTACTTGTATATTCATAAACTGTATAGGTTTGATAAGTGAGTATCATTGACCACTCTCGCCACTACCTCGCTAAGGTTAGTCATGATACTTACTATGTATATGGGGTCGGTTGTACTCATACTACACTCTTCACATAATTACGAATATCCAAGTGTCAGACCCAGTTGAGTGTGGAGAGATGAGTTGTTGTTGTTGCGGTTGAGACACAAGGTAGAGTCGCATCCTCATTGCAATCCCCGGCATCCCTTTCTATCATTCATTATTGTTATTGTTTCAAATAGTAAACTATATTAACAGACTTGTATCTATATATTAGAGCTCATGACTCCATGTTACCAGTTTCTGGGAATTTGTCGTATCTATTTGGTACTTATCCATGATTGTTCGAATTTCAAACTCATTTATTCTGTATCCATTATTATTTTTGCAATGTTTTATAATTATTTTGGCTAGAAAGTGGAGTTAGACACCATCATGGTTGTTGCGGTTTTGGGGCGTGACAGGTTCATGATATGGAGTTAGCAGCTATTGTGCACGCGCTAAAGATTTGGAGGCATTACTTTAATGGCGTGTCATGTGAGTTTTACACTTAGCATCTAAGTCTTCAACCTTAATTCAATCAAGGGATTTGAATTTGAGGTAGCGAAGGTGGTTGGAGTTGTTGAAGGATTATGATATTACTATCTTGTATCATTCTGGAAAGGTGAATATGGTAGCGGATGCTTTGAGTAAGAAGGCATAGAGTATGGGGCGTTTGGCACTTATTTTAGTTGTAGAGGGGCCTTTGGCTATGGATGTTCAAGCCCTGGCTGATAAATTTGTGAGATTAGATATTTTTGAGCCTAGTAGAGTTCTTGCTTGTATTTTTGTGCAGTTATTGGTGATGATGGCATATTGTGAATTTAGGATAGGATTTGTGTTCCTAATGTGGATGGTTTAAGGGAGTTGATTCTTGAGAAGGCTCATAGTTTGCGGTATTCTATCTATCCAGGTTCTATGAAGATGTATCATGACTTGAAACAACATTATTGGTGACGGTGGATGAAGACAAACATTGTTGGACATGTTTCGTGGTGTTTGAATTGTCAATAGGTCAAGTATAAGCATCAGAAACTGGGTGGTTTGACTCAGAGATTGGTGATACTGCAGTGGAAGTAGGCGTGCATTGTTATGGACTTCGTGGTAGGATTACCATAGACCTTGAGGAAGTTTAACATTGTTTAGGTTATTGTGGACAGATTGACCAAATCTACGTATTTCATTCTGGTCATGACTTTTTATACTTCAGAGAAGTTGGCTCAAATCTACATTATTGTTGTTCGTTCACATGGTGTGCCAGTTTCTATCATCTCGAATCGGGGCACTCAGTTTACATCGCACTTTGAGCGTTTAGCGAGAGTTGGGCATGCAAGTGGAGCTTAATACTACATTTCACCTCTAGTGAATGAGCAGTTTGAGCGGACCATTTAGATCCTTGAGAATGTGTTAAGAGCTTGTGTTATTGATTTTGGAGGCTACTTGGATAAGTTTATACTATTGGCGGAGTTTTCTTAAAACAACAGCCACCAGTCCAGTAACTAGATGGCTCTGTATGAGGCTTAATATGAGAGACGTTATTGTTCCCTGATTGTTTTGAGCCTGGTGAGGTTAGGTTGTTGGATATGGATTTAGTTCGTGATGCTTTGGAAAAGGTGAAGTTAATTTAGGAGCGGCTTCGTACACTATAGTCTATGCAGAAGATTATGCTGATAGGAAGGTTCATGATGTAGCTTTCATGGAGAGTGAGAAGGTTCTTGTTAAAGTTTTGCCTCTGAAGCGCGTGATGAGATATGTAAAGAAGGGCAAGTTGAGTGCTCGGTATATTGGTCCATTTGATATTTTAGAGAGAGTTGGTGAAGTACCTTATAGGCTTGCTTTACCACCCAATCTTATCAAGAGTTCATCCAGTATTTCATGTTTCCATGCTTCGCAAGTATTGTGAAGACATGTCACGTGTATAGGATTTCAGTTCAATGCAGTTGGATGAGAATTTGGCTTATAAAAAATAGCCGGTGTCCATTTTGGATAGGCCACTTCCGAAGTTAAGATCGAAAGAGATTGCATCAGTAAAGGTTCAGTGGAGAGGTAAACCAGTCAAGCAAGCAACTTAGGAAATTGAGCATGATATGCGGAGTATATATTCTCATCTTTTTGGCATTTCAGGTATGATTCTAAACTCATTCGAGGACGACTATTTGTTTAAGAGGGGGAAATATAATAACCTAGCCGGTTAATTTGCATATTTGAGCCTCCTTTCCCTTTTTGATGCTTCCTATATGTTTATTTGTTATTTTGTAACATGAGGGCATGGTTGGTTTAGTTTTGAGAAGACTTAGGAGTGAATTGGAACACTTAGTTCAATATTGGAAGCTTAAGTGGTAAGAGTTGACCAAGATTTAAAATTTGAGTAAATGACCTCAAAATCAAAATTTGATGGTTTCCACAAGTTTGTGTGGTGATTTTAGACTTGGGCATATGTTCGGATTTGGTTTCGGAGGGTCCTAGAAGGTTGGCTCTATTTGTCAAAAGTTGGCAAGTAAAAGAATTGAAAAGTTCTTAAGTTTGACCGGAAGTTGTCTTTGGTGTTATCGGACTCCAATAATGGGTTTGAGACCTTGGATAGGTTCACTTAGTTGAGTGAAAATTATGTGCAAAGTTTGGTTGTGATCCGGAATGTCTAAGTGTGATTCAAACGCTTTCGGCGAAGTTGGAATATTTGAAAGTTAAGAGATGGATTTGATCTTCGATTCTTGATTTTGATATTATATATGTTGTTTCGAGCCCTTAGATAAGTTTTAATAAGGTATTATGACTTGTTTATATGATTGTATGGGACTTCGGTGTATTTCATAATGGTTCCAAACAATTTTGGTATTTTTGGCATTACTGTTGTGGGTGTATCACATCTGCAGGGTTTGGTGTGCAGGTACGATGTTGCACCTGTGGATGAAGGGGCATAGAAGTAGTCTTGAACCTGGATCTAGGAGGCTACATGTGCGGATGTTGTTTCACAGATTCATTGTCATGCCTGCGAGGATGTTTACGCACCTGCGAGTCCGAAGATACAGCAGGTGTGTTGCAGGTGCGAAGGTTGGGTGTGAGGGAAAATCTCGCAGATGCAAGCATGGGCTTGCAGAAGCAAGCTCGCAGATGCGACATGCCTGGAAGACTTATTTATTTCAAGGGTTAGCTCATATTTTACTATTTTGAGTTTTGGAGCTTTAAAGAGGCAATTTTGAAGATTTTCACTTCTACTATGAGGGCAAGTGATTTCTACTTGATTTTGATTATATATCTTGTTTTCCCATGGATTTATACACTTAGATTATAGAATTACAAAGATAAATCACTACAAGTAGTCTTCTAGGATTTCAATAATATCAAAGACTTTGAGGTTAATCATAATATGCATGGAACACTTAAGAAAGAAAGAGAAATTTGGGGTTTTGCTTACACTTTAATAGGGTATAGTTTGGGGGATTGAGTACCGATTTGGATTCGATTTTAGAATCTAATCATATTTTTGGGCTCGTTGGGTTTTGGGTAATCAGGATTACCCTTTGACTCGGGTTTTGATCATGTGGGACTTGGTTGACTTTTGTTGACTTTTGGGGATTTGATTAATGATTAAAATTTTATTATTTGGAATTGATTTCTATATCTTTATTTGAAGTTATTGGGATATATTTGACTAGATTCGAGTTGTTTGGAGATGAATTTGAGAGGAAAAGCTAATTTTGGAAGGTTGAAGCTTACCAGGTGGAAGTAAATCTCTTGTCTATCCTTGTAAGAGAAACTTTCCCCGATATGTGATCTATTTGCTACTTGCTACTTGATTTAGGAACCACATATATGCAAGGTGACGAACGTATATACGTAGCTAGGTTATGACCGTATCCGGCAGGGTTTATCTTGTGATATGCTTTGTTTAGATTACGTAAAATTATTATCCATGTTTCAATTGATTTTATGATTACGTGATGATCCGTAATTAAGATTTAGAAACATGCTTAAGTTTATGACTTTTTAAAATGGTCATAAAGGATTATTTTGCTATGTTGAGCTTTATTATTATTTTATAGTCATACACTTGTCCAATTTGCTCCATGATTTGGTGGTTATAAGGCTTAATTTACTCGTGATAAATAATATGATTAGACTTATGCATGTTGAAATAGCTTATTGAGCCATTGTAATAAATTGAATTACATGATTAGACATAGACATTTAGCCATAAGAGCTTTTATCCGCATTTTATTGTTATGTTTGATGCTTCTTTATTATATTATTTATACACATATGTATGAGTGAAGAATTGATTATTGTGAAAAGTTGAGGATTTTGGCACTACGAATACTATGAGCGAATATTGATTATTCGATGATGATCATTAATTGTAAAATGATCAACGCTTGGATATGGATTCGTCCCTCCGGAGTCAGGTAATTACCTATGTTACTTTAGGCCTTGTAAGTGTTGGCACTTAGAGTTTATGCTTGGTTTGAACACATGGCCTATGTCAGGCACATAAATTTGTGCTTTGAGGGATTGAGAAGGGATCCTGAGCATGCATTTATATATCTTAGATTCAGTCAACAACAACAAAAAACCCAGTGCAATCCCACACGTGTGGTCTGGGGAGGGTAATGTGTACGCAGACATTACCCCTATCTTATAAAGGAAAGTAGGTTGTTTTCAATAATCCCTAGGCTCAAGAAGGGTAAAAAGGAGACAATAAACAAAGAGTGAAAATGGCAAGGAAATAAGATAAAAGAAACAAACAGCACATCATGTAATAGCAAAGAAACCAGGAATACAAAGCTATAAGAGAAGTGCGAAAACTACAGGCAAAAGGGACACATCGTCTAGCAACAAGGAACTCGGAAAAGGAGAATACAAGACTAGTACTAATACTAATAGTACGACTAGAAGAGACTCTCGATTACTTGTTAACCCACAATCCTAATCCTCGACCTCCACACCTCCCTATCGAGGGTCATGCCCTCGGTAAGCTGAAGACTTGCCATGTACTGCCTAATTACCTCTCCCAAATACTTCATAGGCCTCCCTCTACCTCTCCTCTGACTCGCCATGGTCAACCTCTCATATCTCCACATTGGAGCATCGGTGTCTCTCCTTTTCACATGCCCGAACCATCTCAACCTCGATTCCCGCAAATTATCTTCTACAAGAGTCACACCCACCCTTGTACTTAATAACTTCATTCCTAATACAGTCTTTCCTTGTATGCCCACACATCTATCTCAACATCCTTATCTCTCCTACTTTAATCTTCTGGACATGTGATTTCTTGACGGGCCAACACTCGGCTCCATACAACATAGTCGGCCTAACTACCACTTTGTAGAACTTGCCCTTAAGTCTAGGTGGCACATTCTTACCACACAAAACACCAGACACGAGCCTCTATTTCATCCACCCCGCTCCAACATGATCCGTAACATCCTCGTTAATCTCCCCGTTCCCTTGAATAACAAACCTAAGATATTTGAAACTATCTCTTTTGGGGATGACTTGTGTATCAAGCGTCACCTCCACTTCTGTTTCAGCGTCCCCGCACTGAACTTGCACTCCAAGTATTCAGTTTTTGTCCTACTCAACATGAAACTTTTAGACTCCAGGGTCTGCCTTCACAGCTCCAGCCGATCGTTAACCCCACAGCGCGTCTCATCGATTAGCATTATGTCATCTTCAAATAACATACACCATGGCACCACGCCCTGAATGTTGCGCGTCAGCACGTCCATCGCCAAGGCAAACAAAAATGGGCGAAGAGCTGAACCCTGATGTAACCCCATCATCACATGAAAATAGTCTGAGTCTCCTTTCACAATCCTCACCCGAGTCTTTGCTCCATCGTACATATGCTTAATCACCCTAATGTACCCTACCGGAACACCACTAACCTCCAGACATCTGCATAGAACCTCTCTTGAGACTTTATCGTAAGCTTTTTCTAAATCGATGAACACCATATGCAGGTCCATCTTCCTCTCCCGATATTGGTCCATAAACATCCTCACAATATGAATGGCCTTAGTGTTCGAACGCCTCAGCATGAAACCGAACTGATTCTCCATAATAAACACACTCTTCCTCACCCTCCTCTCCACCACCCTCTCCCACACTTTCATAGTATGACTCAATAGCTTGATACTCCTATAGTTATTATAATTTTGAATATCACCCTTGTTATTGTAAAACGAGATCATCAAACTCCACCTCCATTCTTCGAGCATCTTCTTAGTCCTAAAAATGAGATTAAACAGTCTAGTAAGCCACTCCAAGCCCACCCATCCCACAGCCTTCCATAATTCTAGCGGGGTCTCGTTTGGCCCAGTCGACCTGCCTCTACGCATCTTTTTCATTACCTCCTCAACCTTAATATGCCTACAAAACCTAAAATCATGCTGGTTCTATGAGTTCTCCTACTCACCAAGCACAGTGTCCCTGTCCCCATCCTCGTTCAAGAGTTTGTGGAAGTATGACTGCCACATGAGCCTAATGCACGCCTCATCCACCAATACCTTTCCATCCTCGTCTTTGATGCACCTCACTTGGTCCAGGTCTCGAGCCTTGCTTATACGAACCTTGGATAACCTGAACAGTCTCATGTCACCACCTCTGCCCCCAAGTTCTTCATATAGGCATTCAAATGTTGTGGTCTTACCCGCCGTGACCGCTAACTTTGCCTCTTTCTTAGCTTTATTATAACATTCCCTAAGCTCCATCCTCTCTTCCTCATCGGCGTTCTCCACTAGCTTCATATACGCCACTTTCTTGGCTTCTACTTTACCTTAAAACTCTCCATTCCACTACCAGTCATCTTTGTGGCCCCTGGAGAAACCCTTCGTGTCCCCTAACACCGCTCTAGCAGCTTCCCTAATGCAGTTCACTGTCGAGGTCCACATACTACTCATGTCTCCACAACTTTTCCAAGCCCTCATATCTAACAACTTCTACCCCTAATGCCTGAGCTTTGTCCTTAGTCAAGACTCCTCACTTGATCTTAGGTTGACCAAACACTTCTCTCTTCTTCTTCTCCCTCTTAATCTCAAGTACATAACCAAGAGCCTATGTTGGGTCGAAAGCCACTCACTCGGAATAACCTTGCAATCAGTGCATAAGCCTTTATCCCTCTTCCTACAGAGTAAGTAATCAATGTGAGTCTTGGCCTCCGCACTCCAGAACGTGACCAAGTGGTCCTCCCTCTTATGAAAATACGAGTTAGCTAGCACCAAATCAAAGGCACTAGCAAAATCCAGCAACGAAGTACCACCTTCATTCCTAACCCCAAAACCGAACCTGCCATGCACATCATCATAACCCTCAGTTGTCTCCCCAATATGTCCTTTAAAATCACCTCCTATGAAAATTCTATCGGTGTACGGAATACCACTCACCACCTCATCTAAATCTTCTCATAATTGCCTCTTGACCTCCTCTCCCAAGCCCGCTTGCAGTGCGTATTCACTAATCATGCTTAACGTGATCCCACCAACTAGCTTAATATCCATAAATATATCATTCACTCTCTAAACATCAACCACCGGCTCCTCGAGCTCCCTATCTACTAAGATACCTACCCCGGTCTTGCCCCTAGTACCCCCGCACCCCCTGAGTACTTCAGTTTATACCTGTTAACCTCACGTGCCCTAGTACCCACCCATCAAGTCTCCTGGACACACGCTATATTGATCTTCCTCTTCTGGAAAATCTTCCCTAGTTCTATAGACTTTCTTGTCAATGTCCCTACATTCTAGGACCCAACACGCAGCCTAGCGGAGTCCTTACCCCCTTTACTACTCTAGCCCCCTGACCCCTGCCCCACCCGAGAACATGACCTCACTCTACCATCACTCATACCAGCCACTCTAATCTAATGGATACTACGCAAGAAGTAAAGTCTATTATATAAGACCCTAGTTACAGAAAGGAAATCAAAGCAATTCCAAATGTAAGCAAACACAACTAAAGAATGGCAAGTCAAATTGGAAACAAAATTGTAAGGCAAAATAATGGGATGGCAGGCAAAACTAACAAAAACAAATATTAATTACCAAAGGCAAGAATAATAGAACCTGGATTAGTGCCTAGGATGCCAAACAGCTATTGAATGGAGGTAAAGACATGTGCTTCTGGAGCCAATAAACCACCAGTATTACATACCGAAGAGATTGTCGGGCTACTACTTACCCAAGCCCGCGAAAGAGATAAAAGCGAGAAAAAAAGAAGAAAAAAGAAAGAGAGAGAGAGAGAGAGACGAAGAATGAAAGAGAAACTAAAAGAAAAAGTAAAGAATGGGCGCACTGGAGGGCAGCGACACTCAGACTTGCCGGAATCCAGCCATAGAAGCGTGAGAGAAGGAAGAGTAGAAGAAAGGAATCGATAGGGGTAGATGAAGCCTAGCCGGAGGCCCGCCGATGCCGATCGCTACCAAATAATTGGGGAGAGAGGAGATGAGGAGAGAGAGAAAGAAAAGGGAAGAAGAGGAAACAAGAAGGAAACAAAGAGCAGGAGAAAGAGAACATACCTAAGTACGTCGGCGACTCGACGGGACGGCGACGGCGAAGGAGGTGAGGCGCTGGTGGAGTTAGATTAAGGCTTTGACTGTCAGAGAGATAGAGAGAGAAGAGTGATGTTCAGTTTTTTATCACAAAAAGTATTCCTTAGATTCATTCAGTAGATTTTATGTAACTTTTGGTTGATGTATATCATGCCTTATGCGAGAATGGAAGTATTTGATATATGATTTAATCTCTTTATCTTGAAAGCATGCCTAAATTCTACGCATAAGGTATTTCTGGCTTTCGTACCTATTTAATGATATCATGCCTTATTCCGTACATTACTAATGTCTTCACCTAATTATTGGATTGTTAGTAAAGTATCGATATCGACCTCTCGCCACTATTTCGTCGAGGCTAGACTTGATACTTACTTAGTACCGTAATATTGTACTCATAATATAATTTTGTACATGTTCTAAGACTGGTAATAGTGGTATTCATCTAGTGGAGTAAGAGATCTAATGGAGATTTCGTGGTGAGCTATTTTACTTGATCAGATCCGCACCTCATGGAGTCCCCCTCCCTACTTATCTATTTATGTCTATCTATTTTCACTCCAGGCAAACATTGTTGTTCAGTTGATACTTTTTATTATTGTTAGATGCTCGTGATAATGTAATACTATGTTTGGGGCATTTTTAGATGGTTATTGTCGTATTTAGACCCTGTCTTAAATGTTCATATTTACGATATTAATTTTGAGTCTATTTCCGATTTTGTATAATTATCATGACACTGTCAAAGACTTAATAATTTGCTTTCATTATAGTTGATTGAGTGTTGGCTTGCCTAGCAAGTGGGTTAGGCTCCATCACAACCTTTGGTGAGATTTTGGGTCATGACACTTAATTATTTTATAGCAATTATTAATGTAATCCGCTAATTCTAATTCCATATAAATATACACATTAGGTTAACTCGAATAGGCGAGTGGGAAGAGAGAGGCTCTCTCTTTCTCTCTATTTTCCTTCACCCAAATAGACCACAAACAGTAAAGAGAGAAGCTGAGTTTTTAGAGAGAGAAAGTTAGAGCTTTTGCAAATAAGAATCCTCATCTCTTCCATGGCTTTATCTTAGTCCTCTCTTTATATCCCTTAATATTTATTTTTCATCTCCAAAAATAAAAAAAAAATATTTTTTTGAACCATTGGGTCGGCCATGCGGAGAGGTAGATCAGTGGCAGCGGCACCGGTAGCCGGAGAACCAAATGGATCTGGAGGATCTAAAGAGATAAGGTTTCGTGGAGTACGAAAAAGACCATGGGGAAGATTTGCGGCGGAGATCAGAGACCCTTGGAAGAAAACTAGGGTTTGGTGATGTACTTTCGATTCAGCTGAGGATGTCGCACGTGCTTATGATGACGCAACGCGTGCACTTCGCGGTCCTAAAGCCAAAACTAATTTCCCTTTACCTTATGCTCATCATCACCAATTCAATCAAGGGTTTAACCCTAATAATGATCCGTTTGTGGATCCCCGATTTTACCTTCAGGATAATCCGATTATTTCACAGAGACCTACCTCGAGCTCCATGAGTAGTACGGTCGAGTCCTTCAGTGGACCACGAACGCCGCAGGTGCCACGGAAGCAGAAGACGGCATCTTCCAGAAAGTATCCGCGGTCGCCGCCCGTCTTGCCGGATGATTGCCATAGTGATTGTGACTCGTCGTCTTCCGTCGTTGACGACGGCGACTGTGAAAAAGACAATGACAATGACAACATCGCTTCTTCGTCTTTCAGAAAGTCATTGCCTTTCGATCTAAACTTACCTCCGTCGATGGATGAAGTCGGCGCCGACGATCTTCACTCCATAGCTCTAAAATATTTTCTCTCACTGATTTCAACCTAAGCTTGCCAACTTGTTCCGTTCGTTTGCTTATTTTAGTTGCTTATATCAAAAAATTTTCAGTAGTTTAATTTATCACAATCAACACTTTTGGAAACTCAACTTGAATAAATAATTAGCATTAGTTTAATTTAGTTAATAGTTAATAAAAAGTTTTTGTAGGAAACAATACTCAATTCATCACTTTATTATTTGCCGATCGCGTATACTTACGTGTGCTTTTGGAAGTAATAATCATGGAAACACACTTCGTGATAATGTATTGGTATCGTATGTTAGCAAGCTTTAACTACCCAGTAGACTCTGTGATCGCAACCCACCTACTGTTGTCTCGGGCTACACCGTCCTTTGCACCAGCGCAACTTATAAGTTTAAAATCAGTCTGAACCTTGCCCAATCCTCTTGGGACTCGACGAAAACTATACAAACAAGCCACAAACAAAAGTATAAACTTATAAGCATGCTTAAAACATAATTTAAAACTCAAAATATTCAAAAGGAAATCTTATAGAATTGCCCAAATAGGTCCCAAACTTACCACCTCTAGCTATTAATCATAAACTTACCAAAAATAGTCAAGCACATATAAAAATTAAAACACCAAATAAATAAGTTTCTCTCTCTCCAAAAATTACACGCAAAGATATCCTTCCATATTTGTAAGCGCGATCAACAACATTAGATGCAAGAAGGAAAAGAAATTTCATGCACGAGGTAACAAATAAGTTGATGAAATACACACACACACACACACACACACAC
>AWOL01S0203283.1:25704-49237 GCA_000715115.1 Nicotiana otophora
TATATATATATATATAATTTACCCGTAAAATAGTACAGTTATATATGTGGTTTCTAGACAAATGAACTAATTTGATCCTGAAATAATATAATAATTGAAGAAATACACAATACTTAGCCTTAGAAAGTAGATGAAATAGCAAAGACGACGATTCTATGAACACGATTTCTGAACACATCAATGATGAGATCTAAAAGCAAAAACGTGAAATTGTACAAATCTTTTTATAGAATATAGTATATGTTCTTGCGAGAAAATTTGTGTCCTTTACAATGGTAACTGAGCTCACTATTTATAGCTATGCCTTAGGGAAAAAGGTCCTAGGATAATGCCCTCCTGTAATGCCAATTATAAGGGTCATTGATTGAGATGTGACGTTGAGTATAAATGCCAAATTCTCTGTAACAGGTCATCGCTCTTAATGCTGTAGAATATTCCTTAGTAAATCCTATCGGGCGCAGAGCTTTTAATAAATTTTATGAACGTTATCCGTTCCGGTGACAAGCGTAGTGGCTGTGTTCGGTCCTCAACCATCCCATCTTTGATTCCACGCATCCTCCTTTTAGTAAGTCACATGTCATATCATATTTTATCCTATACAGATAGTCCCCCTGCTTTCCGGTGACATAACTTTGTGTTACCGGGAAGTTGATAGAAATACCTTTTTGGAGGGAATTACTATAACTCCCTCTAAAGGTCTCTGAAAGTTTATTAGACGCACGTATCTCCACATTTAATGCCCCAAACACGCGTCATCTCATGACTCAGCACAGATTTTTCCGATTACCGAGGTAATCATGGCCATGAATTTAGCCGCCAGAATTTTGCTTATACGCAACTTTCCTTTCCTTTACACTTCACAATTGCTTGAGTTTCTGATTTGCATCCTTGTTTTCCATCATTTTTCTAATTTTCTTCAAACACAAATTCTTTACCTTCTTTTTTTCCAACGACTGCTTCTTCCAAACGTGGTGGTTTTTCAAAGAATAAGAACAACATTGGGGACTCCATTCCTCCAACAGTGGATTCCATCATCCCAAGGAGGCTTAGTACTTCGTAGGATTTTGAAGAGAAATTCCCTATTGCTAACCGTCTTACATGGGCTATTAGTAGGTAACCTTCTTCCATTCATCCTTCCAGTATCCCTGCTATGAAGGAGGATTGCCGCTGCAATGAGTTAGAAATCGTTGCTCCTGATCTATCGGAGCGAGTGACCCTTTCCAAGGAAGGTTTTACATACTTTTTCACGTATCCCTTTACTTTGGGTGCATTTTCTTTGAGTGGAGAGCTTGACTCCGTGATTGCAGAGTTTTACCTTCGCTACCAGGAGAGTTTGGCACAGGTAAGTCCTTCAAATTGGAGGATGATCGCCTGCCTCTGACGCTTGTGCCAAGAAACTGGAGAGGAGCTAACCTTAGCTCATATGATGAATCTCTATTCCCCCAAAATCTTCCGTGGGGGGGATGATAAACATTTGCAAGCATGGCCACCATGCTTTGTTGTCTAGCATGGATGATGACAATGACCGTGGGTAGATGGAGCGGTTCGTTGCAGTTGCCACCAACGACATCATTTCGACAACGACTTCATCCTTTCCGGGTGTTTGGAACCGCAGTTGTAAGTTCTTTGTATAATATTCCTATTACTAGATATTCTTTTATGGTCGTATCATCTCTTCACCCTCCGCATGTTTCAGCAACACGATGGCTCCCACAGGTGGTGGAAGGTTTGAACGGGTGGGTTCAGAAAATTTTGGATGTTACAACGCCCAAACTTTGTTCGTGGAAAGAACTGGCCCTTAAGTACGGGTGGAAGGCTAAAAATCATGGTAACTCTAATTTACCCTACTTCCATTTTGTATATAAAGAACTTGGTTGAACCCTTCTAACTTTGTTCATGGAATTAGGTCTACCTACGGGCTCTGTTGGTCCCCGAGGAGGACATTTTGGCTGATCCTGCTGATGCAGCGAGGCTGCTTCAGGAAGCACTTACTCGAACAAGTATCTCCGAGCCTGTTATGGGTGTAAATATTTCTTTACGGAGTCCCCAGCCGGAGGATAGACAAACAAAGTGAAGATGCTCTTCCGCGGCCGGGGAAAAGAATAAAAGGGAAAAAACGGATACCCCCGCATCATCTCCGGTGGCAATGATGACTGGTCCTCCTTCTTGGCCGGTCGTAGACACCGTAATGATTGACAATGATGAAGAAGTTGTTGATGAAGGAGCTTCTTTACACAGAAGGCGGCGATTCTCATCATCTCAACAGGATGCTCAACCTGTTGAGATAGTTGCACCAACTAAAGATGATGTCTTAGCACTTTGGGGAGAATCTGATTTAGTAGAATATGCCAACTCCCGCTTTCGAGCCCCAATTGCTATAACCGGTGTTGCGAGGCTGAGTACCGGGTCCCTGCCATCTTTGGTTGGCGAGAATTAAACAACCAGCACAGCATTGGATGCAGCTGCTTCTCACTCTTCAACTCCATCAGCTTCATCTCCACCTTCAACACCAGCAACTGCTACTTCACTTCCATCTTTATCCACTCTTCCACCAGCAGTTGCTATATCACCTCCATCGGCCGCACCTGACCGTGAAGAAGGTGTTCTTCTTCTACAGTCCCCGGTTCATGGGAATTCTGGGCAAAATTATGCCGCCTCTTCTGAAGATCCACAAAGGAGGAGAAACGTTACTCTTTCGGTCTCTACCGGGTGCAACTTGTTGTCCCGGTCGGTGAATCTTGCTAATTATCTGAAGTCTTTGGCTTCAGAAAAGTACTGGGAAAAGATTCAGGCACTATTGGGAGAGTACTTGTTGAACAATGTCATGCATAATTCCGCAACGGTACGTTCCTTCCTTCCTCTGTTATTTTTTTTACTTTGAACAAATATATTCTAAATTTCACCTCTTCTTATTTTATAGGCCAACTTTCTTACTTCTGAGGGCCTTCAAATGTTGATTCATGAGAAGGAAGAACTTACTTCAGAACGGGATCAGCTTTTGGCGGAACAGTACCAGACTGTTCTTCACCTCTCGGAATTGGAAACCAGAGCTGTTGAGGCCGTTGTTTTGGAGGCTAGTTTGCAGCAAAGTGAGCAAGAAGTGGTAACCCTCAGCCAATAAATTGGACCGCTGAGGGTTAGATTTGATGAGGCCAAGACCAAATGGGCAGAAGTCCAGAACATCATTCTTGCTGCAACCGACCGCGAGGCTGCCTCCGCTGAAAGAGTGATTAACTTGGAAGCAGCCTTGAACTCCAAAAGTGAAGAGCTTGCTGTCGTGGAGGCGAAACATGCCCAGCTAGAAGAGAAGTACAAGAAAACTATCGGGCATAATAGGTTCTTTAGTTCAACTGTCCATGAACTCGATATCAGCCTCCAATCTGCTAGATCCGCCCGGGCAAACCTTTTTTCCAAGGTCACTCAACTCAAAGAAGAACTTAAGTGCCGAGCTTCTTCCCTCATTGTTGAAAAAATTTATTCCATGTATAGCATGAGGAAAAAAACCTTGGAATAGGCCAAAGCTGGTATCATCGATGTTGATGCCGAAATTGCTAAGGCCCGAGAGCTTGAGTTGGCGGCAAAGAATGGACTACCGGCGCAGTTTGATGCTCGGGTTCTTCCAATTCCAAGTTTTTGAAAATTAAATAAGGATCGGAAGGCGATGAGGCCGAAGGCTAAACTTAGGAAAGCACTGAGCCATCGGTGGAACCAACTACTCTTTCCGGAAATGCGAATACTTCTCTTCCCCCTAGTCCTGGAGACGCTACAGTTTAGCTTTTTCTTTCTTTTCTCATTTTGTACTTGTAACGTTTTGGCACGTTCTTGTGAATAAAGACATACTTTTTGTTCAAATATCATTTGAGTCCTACTTTCGTTTGAGTATCCATGCAAGATTTTAACTTTTGCATTTGCTCAAGTATTCCGTGCATGTTGTTCAATTCACATTTTACTATATGTAGTTACGGATGCCTTTTCTTCGAAGAATATCTTTTCTCAAGTTTCCCTTTTACATGAAGGTTTCTATGAATATTTGCGCAAGTTTTCCTTTTGCGTGAAGGTTTCTATGAATATTTGCGCAAGTTTGCTTTTTGCGTCCTTTACATATGTGACTTCGGGTGTATTTTTCCCTGATGGAATTTTGGATTCCGTGCATTGATTCTTCCAGAACCAACCCTTTAACGTGAGGGTTTTTATGAATATTTGCACAAGTTTGCTTTTTGCGTCTTTTTCATATGCGACTTTGGGTGTATTTTTCCCAGATGGCCTTTTGGATTCCGGGCATTGATTCTTCCGGAACCAACCCTTTAACGTCGGGTTTTTATAAGAGAGGGCCCTCTTATGTTTACGGTGCTCTTGAAGAGGACGTCTCTTGTTCATTACGGCACTAACATTGGATGTACTTGTTTAATTTTCAAATGACAAAATCAACTCATTGCTCGGACAAGAAACAAGATAAAAGCAAAAGAATTTCATTTTATTCCTTCTATTTTCAGAAATTACATAAGCATTTTGCTATGCAGAAAAGAAATTGCCATTACTTGTGGCTATCTTGTACAACTTGTTTCTACTGGGCTGGTTGCACAGTCTCCGGTCCTGATGATGCATTTTGTTTCCGAATTTTCGTTCCCGATTGATGTGGAAGTCATTGGTGTCGTATCCTCATATCATCCTCCCTCCAGTGTTTGAATGCGAAGAATGCGAATTAGAAAACTGGAAGTCTTGTATCCTCAAAAGTCCCACCAATGAATTTCTAGGTAATCCTTCACTCGGTAACATATCTTGTTTCCCTTTAAGAATCCATGCTATCGAGCGAAAGAATACCTAACAGTCCTCTGGTAGTTTGTGCTCGCGAGTGGTCGGGTAACCTCTGTTCGGTAGCAAACTTAACTTCCTGGTGGGAATTTGTTATTGAACCAAAGATTACCCAATCGTCCCCGAGTGGAAGCTTGTTCGTTTGCCTTGCTATCAAAGGTCTTATTGTTGATGTCTTCATAGTATGATTTCTGTCGCTGCCTCGTTAAAAATCTTAGAAAACCCAATTGGGACAAAAACTGAACGAAGGGAAAAAAAGTGCAGCACATACTTTCAGTTTGAGTGTTGTTCATCAGCAATAATATCATTTTAGGTGTGCAACGTTCCAGTTGCTGGGCAGCTTGTCCCCATTCTGGTTCTCCAACTCGTACGAACCTTTCCCAGTGATAGCTGAAATCCGATAGGGACCTTCCCACATTGGGCCTAGCTTTCCCGCGTTGAGCTCCCAGGTATTTTGTGTTACTTTCCTTAGAATCAAGTCTCCTACTTTGAAAAAATAGAAATTGGCTCTTTGATTGTAATATCGTTCCATCCTCTGTTTTTGAGCTACCATTCTTACATGCGCTAAGTCCAGGCATCCCTCGAGCAGTTCCAAGTTGACTAGCATTGCTTCGTTATTCGATTATCCATTTGTCTGAGAATATCTCAAAGTGGGTTCACCCACTTCAACGGGGATTAAGGCTTCAGCACCGCATACGAGGGAAAAATGAGTCTTCTGTACTTAATTTGGTCGTAGTTTGGTAGGCCCATAAAACTCCGGGCAACTCTTCGGGCAATTTGCCTTTTGCTGCTTCCAGCCTTTGCTTGAGGTTTTGAATGATTACTTTGTTTGTTGACTCCGCTTGACCATTTGCGCCCGCATGATAAGGCGAAGATGTGATTCTCTTTATTTTCAAGTCTTCGAGGAACTTTGTAATTTTTGCACCAATAAACTGTGGCCTGTTGTCGCATGCTATCCCTTTTGGTATTCCAAACCTGCAAATTATATTTTCCTATAAAACATCGACCACTTCGCGTTCTCCGATATTATGATAAGAACCTGCTTTCACCCATTTATAAAAATAATCAGTCAAAATTCAAAGAAACCTTACCTTTTCGGGAGCAGGTGGCAGTGGTCCGATGATGTCCATCCACCATTTCATGAATGGCCATGGGGACAGAACCGAATATAAGGGTTCTGCCGGTCGATGTACAAGTGATGTGTAGCGTTGGCACTTATCACATTTTCGTACGAAATCTTTGACGTCTTGTTCCATGCGAGGCCAGTAATATCTTACTCATATCAATTTCAGCCCCGAAGACTCTGCGCCTGAGTGATTGCCGCATATGCCTTCATGGATTTCTCTCATGATATATTCAGCTTCTTATGATCCTAAACACTAGGCCAGCGGGCCTTGGAAAGATTTTCTATACAATTGGCCTTTCCTGAAGCTATAACGTGTAGCTTTTGGTGTGTAACGCTCGTGATGCTTTGGGATCGTCGGGCAACTTTTCGTTCTCGAGGTAGTTGATTATTTCATTTCTCTAGTCCCAGACCAGACTAGCTGAACTCACTTCATAGTAACCATCTGTATCAAGGACTGAACTCATCAGTTGTACCACCGTTTCAGACTCCGATCCCTTTATTTCCGTTGATGAACCTAAGTTTGCTACTTCATCCGCTTCTGCGTTATCCTCTCTCGGGATATGAGTGATTGACCACTCACGGAATCGTGCCAAAAGAGCCTGCACCTTTATTACATATTGTTGTATACGTTCTTCTTTGGTAACAAAGATCTGGTAAACTTGATTTACCACCAGTTGCGAGTCGCATTTGATTTTGATAATCTCGGAATCAAGTTCCCGGGCCAATTCGAGCCCCGCAATCAAAGCTTTATATTCTGCTTCATTGTTATTTAAAAGAATTGTTCTGATAGCTTGCCTTAAGGTTGCCCCCGAAGGCGTGATTAAAACTATTTTGAGCCCGGACCCTTTTACGTTCGAGGCTCCATCCGTAAATAAGTTCCAAACCCCTGATGTCGATTCTGACACCATGATTGCCTCCTTGGTTGCCAAAGGTAGCAGTCCTCGACTAAAATCAGCAACGAAATCATCCAAGACTTGCGACTAAATTGCAGTCCTCGGTTTATATTCTATGTCAAATTTACTCATTTCGATGGCCCATTTGGTCAATCTTCTCGAGAGTTCGGGTTTATGAAGGATGTTCTACAAAGGGAAAGTAGTTACCACAGCTATTGGGCGGCATTGGAAATAGGGCCTCGGCTTTCGTGCGGCGACTACGAGATCTAAAGCTAATTTTTTCAAATGTGGATAGCGAGTTTTTTCTCCCATTAAAATTTTTCTAACGTAATAAATAGAAAATTGCGTACCTTCGTCCTCCCGGACTAAAACCGCACTTACCGCAACTTCTAAAACTGCGAGGTAGACCAGAAATGTTTCGCCTTCTTTTGGTTTCGAGAGCAATAGAGGCTTGATAAGTACTTATTCAGGTCCTTCAAAGCATGCTGGCACTCCAACGTCCATTCGAAATTATTCTTCTTTTTAAGCAATGTAAAGAAGCGATTACACTTTTTCGACGACCAGGAAATGAACCTGCTCAAAGCTGCTAACCTTCCTGTGATTCTTTAGACTTCCTTCACGTTTGATAATTGATCTGAGATATCGTCTATGGCCTTGGTTTTGTTGGGGTTTACCTCAATTCCCCTTTGTAAGACCAGAAACAATAGGAACTTACTGGAGTTGACCCCGAACGCGCACTTTTCGGGGTTGAGTTTCATGTTATGCTTTCTCAGGATATCGAACGTTTCTTGCAAATGCTTAAGGTGGTTACTTGCATTCAAGACTTAACGAGCATATCATCTATATAAACTTCCATGGTTTTTCCTATTTGCTTTTCAAACATCTTATTTACGAGCCGTTGATAAGTGGCTCCGGCATTTTTCAATCCGAAAGGCATTACATTGTAACAATATGTACCGAAATTTGTAATAAACGAAGTCTTTTCTTGATCTCCCAGATTCATCTTAATTTGGTTGTACCCGAAATAAGCATCAAGGAAACTCATTAACTCGTGCCTGGCCGTGGCATCGATCATTTGATCGATATTTGGCAGCGGAAACGAATCTTTCGGGAATGCCTTATTAAGATCTTTATAGTCTACACACATACAAAATTTATTATTTTTCTTAGGAGCTACTACTACATTGGCTAGCCAGTCTGGATATCTTACCGCTCTGACCGAACCAATTTTAAGCAAACGGGATACCTCTTCTTTGACCAATTTATTCCTGGCCTCGATAATAGGGCGCTTCTTCTATCATATCGGTGGTACGTTGGGATCCAAACTCAGTTTGTGTACGGCTATTTCCTTCGGGATACCTGTCATATCCTCGTGCGACCATGCAAAACAATCAGCATTAATTTTAAGGAATTAAATAAAACTAGACCTGAGCTCGGGATGCAATCCTGTTCCCAAGTAAAATTTCTTTCTAAGAATTCTTCAAATAATGACACTTGTTCTAGTTCCTCTGCCATGGATTTCGTTGCGTCCGTTTCTTCCGGTACTTGGAAATATCTCGACACCTGATATTATTCTAACGATTCTGCCTCTAGAATAACCTCTTCTAACTCGGGAGTAGGCGTAGGTTCCTGTAATTGCTATGATGTGTGCTCCTTCCTTTTGCTACTGAAAACTGTGATTGCATTCATCTCCCTTACTGTCGGTTGGTCACCTCTTATCTGCTTGATTCCTTTCGGCGTTGGAAACTTTAGTAATTGGTGATCCGTCGAAAGTATGGCTTTCATCTTGTGTAGCCATGGCCTTCCCAAGATGATGTTGTATCCCATATCACCATCCACTACTTCTAAAAGAGTTGTTTTCATTACTCCATCAGCATTCTTGGGTAGCAGGATCTCTCCTCGGGTCATCACGATCGCAAGGTTGAATCCAGCAAGGAGTTTTGTTACCGGAATAATGCTTCCTGTGAGTTTAGCTTGTTCCAATACTCTCTATTGTATGATATTAGTCGAACTTCCTGGATCCACTAGAACACACTTAATTTTAAAATCTAACATATTTAAAGAGATTACCAATGCATCGTTGTGTGGTTACAGTAATCCGTCTGCGTCCTCCTCTGTGAAAGTGATATCATCCTCTCGGAGTCTTTTGCTGTGAGTTATCGATATTTTAGTCTTCTTTGCTACCGAAAAGTTGACCCCATTAATTTCGATCACCCCAAAGATCATGTTGATCGTCTGGCGTGGGGCTTCTTCTCCTACTTTCGAAGATTCTGCGTTGTTGCGACCGTAATTGTTCTTATCTCGATCACTCAAGAATTCTCAGAGATGACCATTCTTTAATAGCGTTGCCACCTCCTCCCAAAGATGTCGGCAGCCCCATGTCCGGTGACCGTTCGTCTTGTGGTATTCGCACCATAAATTGGGATCCCTCTGGCTGGAATTGGACCTCATAGGTCTCGGGAATTGTTCTTCTTTAATGTTCCTCATGGATGACACCAGTTACACTACACTGGCGTTGAAGTTATATTTTGATAACTTGGGGTAAGAAAGATCTTGAGACCCCCGACGTTTGTTTATCTTGAAGTGATCTATTATTTCGACCACGGTCAATCCCTTCATCAACGGTGAACTTATTTGCTGCTCGAAAATTTCTGCCACGGCCTTCGGTACGCTCGTAGGGCAAAAACCGTCCCCTCGTAGTCCACATATCCGTGTCGTATTCATCCTTTGATTTTTCTCTGTTCTTCTCCCGTCCTTTGGCCGATGATGTAAAACCGTCCTGGTCATATTCGATCCTTATCTTCGACTCGTATCGGTTGTGAACATCTAGCCAGGTTGTTGCTTGAAACTCAAGCAGGCTCTCCTTCAGCTTTTAGGAATCGTCTAAACTTCTCGGATTCGATCCTTTGGTAAATGCTTCAGCTGCCCATTCATCAGGGACGGCCGGAAGCAACATTCTTTCTTTCTGGAACTGGGTGACAAACTCTCGTAACAATTTCGATTCTCCTTGTGCGATTCTGAATATGTTGGTCTTCTGGTCTTGCACCTTTCTTGCCCCGGCGTGAGCTTTAATGAAAGAATCCGAGAGCATCTCAAAGGAATCTATGGAATGCTCGGGAAGTGATGAATACCATGTTAGGGTTCCCCTCGTGAGGGTTTCACCAAATTTATCTAGCAACACAGATTCAATTTCGTGAGGAACTAGATCATTTCCTTTCACCATCATTGTGTAAGTGGTAATGTGTTCCTGTGGGCCTGAAGTTCCATCATACTTTGGAACTTCAGGCATTTTGAAACGCTTCGGGATCAGTACTGGTGCCGCACTTGGCTTGTACGGTAATTGAACATACTTCTTCGAGTTCGAGCATTTCAATACTGGTGGTGTGCCCGGGATTTGATCTATGCGGGCATTCACTTCCCTCATAAACCGTAAAAGCTCATACTTGAATGAATCGTTCTCGTTATTAATACCTGATCTACTCCCCCCATGCCCATTGGAGCCAACTTTACCGATGGGAGTGTTGTTATCGATTCTCTGTGTTGTTTGGTCTGCGGGAACAACGGGAGAAATCAGATCGCACATGTTCGTATTATTCGAAGCACCTGATAGCGCCTGCTTCAGGTCTGTCATAACCTGATCCTGCCGTGTGAGATGGCCTAGATGTAACGTTGAGTATAAACGTCAAATTCTCTGTAACGGACCGTTGCTCTTAATGTTGTAGAATATTCCTTAGTAAATGCTACAAAGCGCAGAGCTTTTAATACACTTTTATGAACGTTATCCGTTCCGGTGACAAGCGTAGTGCATGCGTTCGGTCCTCAACCACCATCTTGGATTCCACGTGTCCTCATTTTAGTCAGTATATATATATATATATATAAAAGATTCTAAAAATCTAAGTAAAAAAGGATCTTTTTCAATGGGTATGGTTGAAATTCATTGAAAATACATAGGTGGGTCAATATACAAAATTTGATGAAGATTGGAGGTGATTTGAACTGATTTGGTATCAAAATTCGTAGTTAAAATCGAGTTCAAAAATTCTTCTGCGATACATGTATCTCACACACAGGTATACATGGATATACATGTGATACATATTTGATACAAATATGATACACAATGTGATACACATCATTTTTTTCATGTTCATCTCCTACTTCGAATTTTCAATTCAAACCAACTCAAAACTCCACCAAATCATCCCAAAATTGATATTCAAGCTTCCTAAGATATACTCAATCTATTCTAATAACACCACTCAAAAAAAAATTGAAGTTTGATGGGTGTGGTTGAAATTCATTGAAAACACATAGGTGAGTCAATATACAAAATTTGATGAAGATTGGAGGCGATTTGGACTGATTTGGTATCAAAATTCGTAGTTAAAATCGAGTTCAAAAATTCTTCTGCGGCACATGTATCACGTATGTATCTCACACACAGGTATACATAGATATACATGTGATATATATTTGATACAAATAAGATACACAATGTGATACACATCATGTTTTTCATGTTCATCTCCTACTTCGAATTTTCAATTCAAACCAACACAAAACTCCACCAAATCATCCCAAATTTGATATTCAAGCTTCCTAAGATGTACCCAATCTATTCTAATGACACCCACTCAAAAAAAAAGGCAAAAATTTGACTTTTTTTTACTACAAATAGCTAATTGGCTAATATTAATAATATTTTATTAATTGACCAACTTTTATAATAAGTTACTTATAAATAGACATAGATAGTTTCCTTATTCAAAATGGGCGGTCTAATTGTTACATGGATAAATATTGTAACTTACCAAAAAATATATTGAAAGACAAAAGCAAGTTAGTTGACGTCATTGGATGCCAACGGATATTACAGGTAGTTTAAGTTAAATCACACAGTTTTATGATAATTTGAGTCATGCTAATTGATAAATTATATGCAGTTTTAATTTATCTGTCTTACTTTTTTTTTTAGTCAATTTAAAAAAATATAATATTTCTTTTTATATTTAGTAACTCGTTCACTCCAACATTCCACACGGTATATTTAAGACCAAAAATTCAAAAGTATTTTGGCACATAACATATTATAAAGTTTAAGATGACAAGATTAAAAAGTCTTTTTTATTTTTCTTAAATTTTATGCGTTAAGATACATAAATTGAAATGGAAAAAATAGTATTCCCTCTGGTTTACTTTAATTGATTGTTTGGTTATTTTCGCACATATTAAGGAATTCATCTTTTAGCATCAATTATGTCTATTTGTGTTTTTGTCCCAAAAAAAGTTAATTTCTTTTTAATATCTAAAAAAATCGAATATTATGAACCATTAAAAAAACTAAAAAATCAACTAAAATGGATCGGGGGAGTAATAAGTAAGATCTTTTTTAAGGGTATCTTTTCCAAATACTCACGCACCACAAATTATTTACCCACCCCTACACCCATAAAGTTTTCCCCTACCTATTTTTATTTTTTTAGCTAAGCCAAATGAAGCCAAGTCAAGCCAAGCCGAGTCAAGCCAAGTCAAATCAAGTTACGCTAGGTTAGGTAATTAGTTTTAACTGGATAAGTATATACTGTAAATAGTTTTTAAATGGATAAAAAGGAATAATTACTTTAAGTTCGATGGATATTTGGCATAAATTGCGAGAAAAAGCCCAAAATCATACATTATCTTTGGTTTTAGACTCAAAGTCATACATATTCTTTCACATGGAGGACTAATAGTCCATTTACTTTAACAAAGTGGTGCACTTTTAGTCATAACACCAAGAAAAAACCCAAAATCATACATTATCTTTGGCTTTAGACTCAAAGTCATACGTATTCTTCCACATGAAACACTAATAATCTATTTACTTTAATAAAGTGGTATATTTTTAGTCATAACACTAAACACATTTTAATTTTTTATAGGAATCTAATATCTGATTATTCATGATTATTTTTAGTCACAAATTGCGCCCTTTTTAGTACTTCTAGAAGTAAGGTTTGGCCGTCCTCTATCCCTCTAATCATGAATGAAAAATAATTTTCGTATTTTTTATTTCTTGGAATCACAAAACGGGGTCTGTTTGTCTGCTGGAGTAAAACATATGGTAGGGGAGAAGGGGAAATTCATAGTCAAAATTCCGTGTTAATTCCGACCAAACTTTTGGTTACCTTTTAAATGTTCACACACATGACACACCATCCAACACTAATTAGGATTAGTTCCTGAAGTGAGTGCTTTAATTTCGCTAGAATTAGACCTGCGCAGTCCTTAATTGTTGGTTTTGAAAATGTTTAAGAGCTTATTTGGCTTGTAATTAATTAATTACTGGTTAGGGAAAATTGGCGTGCTTCTTCTCTCCGTAGGCTGTGGTTTGGTAACATAAGATTGCAATTTATGCAGTCAGTCATTAATCCAATTTTCCTTTTAAATTGTCAATTATTCCTTCCGTTTATTTTTATTTGTCCACTATACTAAAAATATATTTTTATTTTTCGTTCATTATACTAAATCAAGAGAAAGATAAAAATAAATTATTGTTTACCCTTATCATTAACTATTCATTTCCCAAATCATTTTTCAAGACTTTTGAAAATACTATTATTATTATGGATAAAATTATAAAATATATATTTTATTTATTATTTCTTAAAAAACGTAAAAAATTTAAAATTGACAACTAAAAGTGAACTGAGGGAGTAATTAATTTCCTTGAACTTCACGCCTTGATAGATGTACTAGTTCCTATTTCACTTGATCCCGAAAGAAGCAGGAATTAGTTTAGATTTGGCGAACTTGAAGAAATAAGCAGGAATTGGACACAGTTCTCATTTTATTTTTAAAAAATCTAACAAATTTAGTTTACTGACTAACTCCCTAATTCTCATTTCGTTTTGTTCCGTTTATCTATCAATTATATTTTTGACTGCTATATATAGGTAAGTCGGTTGATTCATTTATTTTTAGTTTGACTTTAAATATGCAAAAATTATATAAATAGTACTATAAATTATATTTTTCTGATATCAAAAAGATAAATAATACGTTTTATAATGTTATTTAATATTCGCTTAATTTTAATCATAGGAATAAGAAATACCATGCACATATGATATATGTAACGTCATTTTGGAAGCATGACCTAATTTTGCAGCATTTAGGAGACTTACATGGTTAAAATTAAACCATGAACTTGCAATCACTGTTTTGCTTACTTCCTAACATCAATCTACCGATTTCTTAACCTAAATTTTCTATTTATTCAAAAGTATATAAATATTACTCAACTGTTAATAACACATTGTAAACACTAATTAGAAAAACGAGAATCTAAATATAAATAGTACCATATTGTCATGATCCAATTTTTCCTATAGGCCGTGAAGACGGCCAACGTCGTCGCTAGGCAAGCCAATGGTGAACTAGTCATATATTTGTTCTTTTTAATAGTTTCAAAGTATTTGATTTTATTTATTAAGAGAATGATTAGTAGGAATTTATAGAAAAGTAAAGTATAAACTAACGAATGAGTAAATGTGAATTTAATACTCAAAACCATAAAGTGTCTACTAGAATATTCCCAAAATTTGATATCACAAGTGTATGAGCAACTAGTACAATATACAAAATTACATATACTGTTGTCTGGAATAAAACATACAGAAAATAAATACAAAAGAGAGATTGCGGGTGTTGCAGAACGGACATAGAGAGCAGCTCCCACTATGCCTCGGGGTAACGGGGGTACGCGGTTGAATGACCGCCAGATGCACCTGCCTCAGATCCTGCACGGTTAGTGCAGAAGTGTAGCGTGAGTACATAAACAACATGTACCCAGTAAGTATCTAGTTTAATCTCGAAGAAGTAATGACGAGGGGTCGACATCGACACTTACTATGGGCCAATGAATAAACTACAGAAATTTTAAATAGGCATGGAATACATCAATAATAATAACACAATAATGACAGTAAATAAGTGATCTTTAACTAGATGTCAATTTAAGATCTCCAATTAACACATACTAACTTTAACAAATACGAGCCACCAAGTAAATTATAAAGTCTCAAGTCATGTAAGTAATATCAAGTGTAATTGGACTCTGAGCATCATCACGCACGATTTATGCCGAGGTTGTACGGCCCGATCCGGAATAATATGTACACTGTCGAGGGCCGACCATAGATCCCGCTCCACAAGAAGAGAGAATACTCTACGAACTCTGATGTAACGGCTACTACAAGACTAATATACAAGGAGGCACAATTTCTACCAACGGTCAAGTAACCTGCCAAAACTCAAAGTAAATGAAGTTCGATCTTTATGAATCCTTTATCAAGTTTCAATATAATTTTAGCACTTAAATTAACAAGTAGAGTGCAAATAATACAAGTATTACACGATAGAGTCCCAAAACTACCCGGACATAAGCATGATTTGTAGCTACGCACGGACTCTCGTCACTTCGTGCGTATGTAGCACCCACAATTAACAGCAAAAAGTAAGATAAAATACCTATGAGGTAAATTGCCTCTTACAAGGTTAGGCAAGAGACTCACCTCATTCCAAAGTTCACTTTCTGGTCCCCAAATCACTCTAAAAGCCTTAAGTCGGTGCCGAACAATCCGAAACTAGCCAAATATTATATAAATTAATCAATAAATACTCAAAATTTCATAGTTTAGCTATTAGAGTAATTATCCAACCCAATTTAAAAGATTTCTAAAATTTACCCCAGTGTCCACGTACCCGGATTGCGAAAATTTTCAAATATAAAAGTTACTCATAACCTCCCGAACTCAAATATATAATTTATTCCAATTTCCATCACCAAAACCACGATCAAATCCCAATTTTTACCCAACCCTAGTTTCTTCACAAAAATCCCACTAATTTCATAATTTTTCCGTGTTAAATCTACATATGATTCGCATATTTAGATAAAGAATTTATAGGGATCACTTACCTTTTGATGTTGATGAAATTCCCCCACACAATGCTCTCAAAATCGTCCATGACCAAGTGTAAAATGAGGGGGAAAAAAGCTAAGTCCCGTAATAAAAAGACCTTGAACCAGTTGCACATATCGCATTTGCGACATCTTGTTCGCAAATACGACAAAGGCATTACAAATGCGAAGACTGGCCATCTCTGCCAAGGTCGCAATTGCAACCAAAAACTTCGCAAATGCGAAAATGGGCAGCTAGCAAAAGTGGCATAATTATTCGCAAATGCGAACCCATCAGTGCCTTCCCAGCATCGTAAATGTGAAGCCTACCTCACAAATGCGAACAAAATGTTGCACTTGCAAGACCTGAAGCACCAGACCAAAAACCAAAAAAATTGAAGTTCTTTCAACACTCCGAGCGCGCTCGAAACTCACCCGAGCCCCAGAGGCTCCACACTAAACATCCACACAAGTCTAAAAATATCATACGAACTCGCTCGTGCGATGAAAATACCGAAATAACATCTAGAATCACGAATCGGATGCCAAAACGCATGAATTCAATCATGAATGACGCCAAATTTTGCGTACAAGTCATAAATCACCATACAGAACTATTCCAAGGCTCAGAATTGCAAACGGATATCGATACCACCAAAGCTTACTCCAAACCAAACTTATAGAACTTGAAAACCTTTAATGCGCTAACTTTCAATATTAAGCGTCGAAACGCTCCCGGGTCATTCGAAACCCGATCCAAACACACACCCAAGTACAAAATTATCATACGAACCTATTGGGACCATTAAATCCAGGTTCCGAGTCATTTACTCAAAACATTGACTCAAGTTAAACTTGGCCATTATGGGCCACTATTAAGGAACTAAATGATCTGATTTCAACCCGAACCCTTCCAAACCCAAACCAACCATCCCCGCAAGTCATAAAACAGTAAAGTCACGTATGGGGAGTCCTAATTAGGGGAATGAGGTTCTAAAAAGAAAAAATACCGGTCGGGTCATTACATTCTCCACCTCTTAAACAAACGTTCGTCCTCGAACGGGTCTAGAATCATAACTGAAGTGCTGAATAGGTATGGATAATTGCTCCGCATGTCCTCCTCGGTCTCCCAAGTCTACTCATCGACTTGTTGACCCCTCAACTGGACCTTTACCGCAGAAATCTTCTTAGACCTCAACTAGCAAACCTACCTCTCAACAATGGCAACTGGCTCCTCCTCATAACCCAGGCTCTCATCTACTGAACCGTGATGTAGTCTAACGCATGCGACATGTCGGCATGATACTTCCGAAGAATAGACACGTGGAAAACCGGATGAACTCTCGATAGATTAGGAGGCAAATCAAGCTCATAAGCAACCTCCCCAACTCGCCTCAACTCCTCAAATGGACATATAAACCTTGGGTTCAACTTGTTCTTTTTCCCGAACCTCGTGATTCCCTTTATCGGTGAGACTTTCAAGAGAACCTTCTCGCCCACCATAAATGATAAATCATGCGCCTTCTGATACGTGCAACTCTTCTATCTGGACTATGCTGTGCAAAGTCGCTACTAATTCAACTTCACCTTCTCCAAGGGATCCTTCACTAAATCAATGCCATATAACCTAGCATCGCCGGGCTCAAACCATCCGATGGGCGAACGACATCGTCGACCGTACAAAGTCTCAAATGGAGCCATCTCAATGCTGGACTGATAACAGTTGTTATAACCAAACTCGCCCAAAGGCAAGAATCGATCCCACTGCCCTCTGAAGTCAATCACACATGCTTTGAGCATATCCTCCAAGATCTGAATCGTCCACTCTGATTGCCCGTCGGTCTGCGGATGAAAGGCTATGCTGAGCTCTACCCTGGTACCAAACTCACTCTGTACTGCTCTCCATAAGTGTGAAGTAAACTAAGGGCCTCTATCTGAAATGATGGAAACAGGCACACCATGCAACCGAACAATCTCCTGAATGTAAATCTAGGCCAATCTCTTTGAAGAGTACGTAGTCACAACCAGAATAAAGTGTTCCAACTTGGTCAACCTGTCGACAATGACCCAAACTGCATCAAATATCCTCAGCGTCTACGGCAACCCAAGTACAAAGTCCATAGTGATGCGCTCCCATTTTCACTCAGGTATAACTATCTACTGAAGTAAGCCACCTAGCCTCTGGTGCTTATACTTAACCTGTTGTCAATTTAGGCATCTTGCTACATACTCAACTAAGTCCTTCTTCATCTACCGCCACCAATAATGCTGCCTCGGGTTGCGATACATCTTCGTAGCACCTAGATGAATAGAATACCGAGAACTGTGTGCCTTCACTAGAATCTTCTCCTTCAATACATCAACATTAGGAACACATAGATGACCCTAGAGTCGCAGAACACCATCCTCACCGATAGTAATCTCATTGGCACCACACTGTAGTACTGACTACCTAAGAACCAGCAAATGCAGACCATCTTACTGACGAGCTTTGATCCGCTCAAATAATGAAGACTGAGCAACAACACATGCAAGAACTCGACTAGGCTCTGAAATATCCAACCTCATAAGTCTATTAGCCAAGGACTGAATGTCCAAAGCCAATGGTTTCTCCTCTACTGAAATGAAGGCCAAACTACCCATACTTTCGACCTTTCTGCTCAAGGCATCCGCAACCACATTCACCTTGCTCGAAAGATAAATGATGGTAATATTATAGTCCTTTAGTAACTCAAGCCACTGCGCTACCTCCAATTGAGATCCCTCTACTTGAACAAATGTTGCAAGCTGTGATGATCAGTGTAAACTTCACAGGACACCCCATAAAGATAACTCCTTCAGATCTTGAGATCATGAACTATTGCGGCCAACTCCAAGCCATGTACGGGGTAATTCTTCTCGTGGGGATTCATCTTATGTGAAGCATATGCAATAACCCGCCCCTCCTACATCAATACATAACCCAGGCCAATACGTGAAGCATCGCAATACACAATATATATCCCTGAACCGGAAGGCAATACTAACAACGGTGTTATAGTCAATGCGGTCTTGAGCTTCTGAAAGCTCGCCTCACAATCATTGAACTATCGAAACGGAGCACCGTTCTGGGTCAATCTAGTCAAAGGTGCTACAATAGATGAGAAGTCATCCACAAACCGACGATAATAACTTGCTAACCCTAAGAAACTCCTGATCTCGGTCGTTGTGGTAAGACGAGGCCAGCTCTGGACTGCCTCAATCTTCCTGGGATCTACCTTAATGCCCTCGCCTGATAAAACATGCCCCAAGAATGCCACAGAGTCTAACCAGAACTCGCACTTAGAGAACTTAGCATATAGCTTTTGTTCCCGCAAGATCTGAAGCACAACTCTCAAATGATGCTCGTGCTCCTCTATGCTACGCGAGTAGATAAATATATGGCCTGAACACCCGGTTCATCAAATCCATAAACATCGTCGGGGCATTGTTCAAGCCGAAAGACATCACTAGAAACTCATAATGGCCATATCTAGTTCGGAAAAGCGTCTTCAAAATATGGCAACGTCTACTTGTTCAAACTGATGATACCCCGATCTCAAGTCGATCTTAGAGAATACCTGGCACCCTGAAATTGGTCAAACAAATCATCAATACACGACAACGTGTACTTGTTCTTAATGGTATCTTTGTTCAACTAGCGATAATCAATGCACATCTGCATAGTTCCATCCTTCTTCTTCATGAACAACACCGGTGCACCCTAAGGCGACACACTCGGTCTGACGAACCCCTTTGCTAGAAACTCCTCAAGTTGTTCTTTCAACTCCTTCAACTCTTTTGGGTCCATGCGATATGGTGGAATAAAGATAGGCTGGGTACGTGGAGCCAAATAGATATCATGATTTAGCGGCATGCCTGGTAAATAAGAAGGGAATACATCAGTGAACTCCCACACCACGGGCACTGAATCAATCATCCGAGTCTCTGCAGTAGTATCCCGAACATAAGCTAGATAAGCCAAACAACCCTTATCGACCATATGTCGAACCTTCAGAAAGTGATAACCTAACTAGATGAACTAATAGATGAACCCTTCTATTCCAATCTAGGCAACTATGGCATCACCAAGGTAACAGTCTTGGCATGGAAATCAAGGACGGCATGGTACGGAGACAATAAGTCCATGTCCAGGATGACCTCAAAGTTGGTCATGTCGAGCAACAGAAGATCTGCTCTGGTCTCATAAACACAAAAAGTCACGATACAGGACCGGTAAATTCGATCCACCATAACAGAATTTCCCACTCCATAGACACATATATAGGAGTACCCAAGGACTCGCGAGGAACACCTAGAAAATAAGCAAACGACGATGAAACATATGAATACATAGACCCTCAATCTAATAGTACCGAAGCATCCCTCCCGCAGATAGAAATAATACATGTTATCACGCATCTGAGCCTACTGCATCTGGTCTGGCTGGAAAGGCATAGAACCTAGCTAGTGTGCCACCTGACTAGCCTCTACCTCTAGGGAGTCCCTACCCACCTGCCATCCGCCTATAGGCAGTAGGACGGCTGGTCCGGAAGCTGGTGCAGTAATCATAGGCTGATGACCCTGCTGTACTGCCTTACCCCGAAGCCTGGGGTAAAATCTCCTCACATGACCAAGCTCTCTGCACTCAAAGCAACCTCTCAGTGCAGAAGATGACTGACCCCGAGTCTAACTCTAGGAAACTGAACACCCAGTGGAAGAACCCTGAATAGCCGATGGACGGTATGAGCTCTCTAGAATGGCACTGAAATAGGGTCGTACTGGAGCACCCCGAGAAGGCAGCGATGCTGGATACATGGGCCTACTAGACTGGCTCCTCACAAACTGTCCTCTACCCCCAGACGGAGCACTACTGAACCTTCCAGAATATCGAGACCTCTTTTTCCTCGGCGTCTGCTCTCTGCCCTGCTGACGAATACCCTCGATCCTCTGAGCAATCTCCACAACCGACTCGTAAGGAGTCCCCAGATCAATCTCTCCGGCTATAGTGACCTGGATACCACAGTGCAAGCCCGTAATAACCTCTGGACTCTCTCTTCATCAGTGGGGAGTATTATAAGTACATGGCGAGACAACTTAGATAATCTTGCCTCATAGTCGGTCGGAGACATATGACCCTGTTGGAGTCGATCGAACTGACCCCGTAACTCTTCCCTCTGAGAGGGTGGGATATATCTCTCCAAAAAGAGACATGTGAACTAGTCCTAATTCAAGGGAGGAGAACCTGTTGGCCTGTTGAGAACATAGGATTGTCACCATCTATGGACCCTTCCCTCCAGTTGAAAGGTGGTAAAGTCCACTTCGTGGGACTTCAATACTCTCATGTTGTGCAGTATGTCCCTGCAATGATCAATAAAGTCCTTTGGGTCATCATGTCTCTCACCGCCAAAGGCAGGAGGATGTAGTCTGGTCCATCTATCCAATAACTTTTGCAGCTCGCTGGTCACGACTGATCTGTTCTCTGGTATAGCCGCTACAACTAGATGAACCCCCATCACGGGTAGTGCACCTGGGTTTGATATACGGCAACAACATGCCCTGGAGCCTGAGCGGTAGGGGTCTATGCTCCCCTTCATGCCTGAGAGATGGCTGGGTCCGCTAGAAATAAACCAGCCTGCATCATAGAGTCCATGAACCACAGCATACGGCCCATGACCTCCTGGAATCCCGCTGCGGACATGAAATCCACTGGGTCAGCTCAATTGTTGGTGCCTGGCCCTGCTCCTCGATAATAGGATCCTCAACTGGATCTAATGGTGGTACAACCGGAGCAACTCTAGGACACCCTCGTCCTCTGGCAGGAGCTGAAGCCCTACCTCGGCCTCTAGCAACATGGGGAACAGCTCCTCCACGATAAGGTACACCTGTCGCGCACGTTCTAACCATCTGTAAGAGAATAAGAGAAAGATACTTAGCACAACATCAATTGCACGATAGGAGATGAAGAAAGAAAAGTTTGTTAACACCCTATAGCCTCTCGAAGATAAGTACGGACGTCTCTGCACCGATCCGCAAGACTCAATCAGGCATACTCATGACTTGTAATACCTACATGAACCAAGTACTCTGATACCAAGCTGTTATGACCCAATTTCTCCTATATGCCGTGATGGTGCCCAACGATGCCTCTAGGTAAGCCAACGGTGAACTAGTCATGTATTTGTACATTTTAGTAATTTCAAAGTAATTGATTTTATTTATTAAGAAAATGATTAGTAGTGAATTTAATACTCAAAACCATAAAGTGTCTCTAGAATATTCCCAAAACTCGGTGTCACAAGTGTATGAACAACTAGTAGAATATACAAAACCACCTATACTACTGTCTGGAACAAGGCAGATAGAAAATAAAGATAAAAGAGAGACTGTGGGTGCTGTAGAATGGACATAGAGAGGATCTCACCACTATGCCCCGGGGTAACGAGGTACGCGCCTGAATGACCGCTAGATGCACCTGCCTCAGATCTTGCGCAGTTAGTGCAGAAGTTTAGCGTGAGTACATAAACAACATGTACCGAGTGAGTATCTAGTCTAACCTCAAAATAGTAGTGACGAGGGGTCAACATCGACACCTACTATGGGCCAATAAATAAAGTACAGAAATTCTAAATAGGCATGAAATACATCAATAATAATAACGCAATAATGAACAGTAAATAAGTGATTCTTTAACTTGATATCAATTTAATATCTCCAATTAACACATACTAACTTCAACAAATACGAGCCACCGAGTAAATTATAAAGTCTCAAGTCATGTAAGTAATATCAAGTGTAATTGGACTCCGAGCATCATCACCCACGATTTATGTTGAGGTCATACGACCCAATTCAGAATATTGTGTACACTGCCGAGGGTCGACCGGCACGAACCATAGATGCATCTATTATACTGTTGAGGCGTTCGGCTCGCTCCACAAGAATAGAGAATACTCTATGAACTCCGATTTAACGGCTATTACAAGACTAATACACAAGGCGGCACAATTTCTACCAACGGTCAAGTAACCCGCCAAAGCTCAAAGTAAATGAAGTTCAGTATTTATGAATCATTTATCATGTTTTAATATAATTTAAGCACATAAATTAACAAGTGGAGTGCAAATAATACAAATATTACATGATAGAGTCCTAAAACTACCCGAACATAAGCATGATCTGTAGCTACGCACGGTCTCTCGTCACTTCGTGCATACATAGCACCCACAATTAACAGAAATAATTAATTTAAAACACTTATGGGGTAAATTACATCTTACAAGGTTAGGCAAGAGACTTACCTCGTTCCAAAGTTCACTTTCCGATCCCCAAATCACTCTAAAAGCCTCAAGTCGGTGCCGAACAATCCGAAACTAGCCAAATATTATATATATTAATCAATATATACTCAAAAGTTCATAATTTAGATATTAGAGTAATTATCCAACCCAATTTAGAAGATTCATAAAATTCATCCTCGAGCCCACGTGGATTTTAAATAATTTTGAATATTAAAGTTACCCATGACCTCCCGAACTTAAATATATAATGTATTCCAATTTCCACCACCAAAACCATGATCAAATCCTAATTTTTACCTAGCCCTAGTTTCTTCACAAACATTCCACTAATTTTACAATTTTTTCATGTTGAATCTACCTATGATTCGCTTATATTGCTAAAGAATTGATAGGGATCACTTACCACTTGTTGTTGATGAAATCCCCCCCCCCCCCC